>JAVTVY010048726.1:0-22669 GCA_036873755.1 Hanleya hanleyi
CATTGTGGTAGCATGTCTCTGGTGCAGCGAGAATGTGAATAAGTGCTGTAGTCTAATTCCCAAACCCGCTCCGCTCCGTAAGCGAAGAGGGCCAGTATTTCTCGAGGAATGACGGTAAATTTTGGTTGGCCCTGAAAAAAGGCTGTTGAAAGAGCGACATGCGCTTTTACCGGGATTGAGACCGTTTCCAAACTCCGTTTTGATACCGTACGGTATTATCACTCAGTCATAGATGGTTTTGAATTTCGTAAAAGATTTGAACAAATATATATCAATTTGTGTATTTTCAATTCTGGTTTATGCACACCCAAACTGTTTATCGAACTATCTGATTTTGGCTGTTTCTGTCGTGCATGGACACTGGCGGGAAATTCTGTAAATGAATTAGAAGTATTTGTCAAAAGATCTTCTCTGAGCGCCTATTTAAGGAGGGGGACAAGCGGTGGGGTTAAGCGATCGTGTCAACGTACAAACACATCTCTAGTACGGAGAAAAATGAAAAAATAATCCAAATACGAAGAACGAAGAAAAAACAATTCGTGAATATTTCAAGTGTGTCTTCTTTTAGCTACCACGCTGTTGAATAATGTTGTTAATGTCAGTACATGCAGCGGAGTAAACATCGTAAAACGTTGGAAATTGTGCACAGTTGACAACATATTTCATTATATAGGCCTACTCCAAAACTGTAACCAAAATAACCCATATAAGTAACGTGGGTGATATTTAAGGACGGTTTTCGGATGTGGATTTATAAAAATATTTATAGGCCTATATCGCCATTGGAATTTCAAAATTGGACTACGGAATCGAAGAAGAGGATTTGTGGGGATTTTTTCAGCACGTGTCATAAATGAACCAACGAAAGAAGAAAGTGGATACAGTTCCAATGCTTTCTGATTGCTAATAAGGGCCCATAGAGAGCTTCCAAAAATGGCACCAATTACTGCCCAAGCCAGTCTGCTTGCAAGCTGATGATTGCTCCAATAGATACCAGGCGAGCTGGAGAATGACCTACTGGTTACAGTGATGCTCCTCTCAGTTCTTCTTAAAAGAAGAGCTGAATCCGCTAGAGTTGCGTCCCATATTGCAGGCAAGCAATTTATACGAGATTGACTGTATGAACGGGAACCTAAATAGCGAATCTCACAAAACGAGGAACGCAAATTATAACTTGATGGGACAGAGAATTAAAAATAGGAAAATACGATGAACGTGGAATACGTCCAGAATGTGTGTACGCAAAATTAGTTTTTCTCAGAACTGAGAACGGATAATGAAAATTACTCGATTCCGAGCAAAATGTTGCCCAGATCCGATGTCAGAGGAGTGCCATTCATCGGCTTATAGAAATGGTTTAAGAAGGAAGTTATTTCTACATACCCATAACCATAAAATTCAATTTATTGAAAAAATTAACAAAAACAAATAGAACTGCAAGCAGTTAAGATGGCTTCCATATCTAGACTGTTGTTGCAATTGCGATAACATTGTTTCATGCGCAGAAACCTATGGTGTACGTTGTTAAAAACATGACACAAATTCAGAAATGGATTTAGAGCTTCAAAAAACACATTTTCCTGGTCAGCAGGACATGGGAAACAGGTTTATAGCCTTTGTTTGCTCCCTAAATGGCTTCTTCATCGAACCGAAAATGTTAGTAGGTTAAAATAGGTACAGAAAACTGTCCCTAGAGTCCAGAAGAGACTTGAATGGAGAAAGTGGTGCTTGGAAATTAGTCGCCCCGAAATAGCGCTTCTCAACTTTTGCTTTTGTTGAGTATAGTTTCAGCCATAAGCTCAGACGTATTCAAATGTCACGTTCTATAATACCTCTGAAATTAATAAGGCGATCATGCTGAAATTTCACTGGCATTATACCCGTAATACACTGAATATGTATGCCAAATATCAGAACAATCCGACTCGTCGTTTGTGTAATATCAAACAAAGGCACTTTTGATACATTATGCGATTTTTAGCAATCTTATAGCTTCTGAGAAAAATGAATGACAAAATCTGGTAGAATAATAATAAAAATAATCAAAACAATCTTAGTAAGTCTTCCAAAGAATTGGAAGCATTAATTACAATTTGGTCATGTATCCACTTATCAGTTTAACGTAATCGACGTACATTGCATCGAAGATAACCAGATTATTTACGACCATACCAAGGGAAACAAACATGTATTACCCTTGGCTAATTCTCAAAATCTCTTTGAAAATATTCACCCACAATTGTCAAATATAATGCCCTATAGAATTCTTCTTGAATTTTTCGTGAAATAGATTTATCCTCGATCTGCGTAGTGCGTATCCGTTAGGAAAGTAAAGACCAACCTGTTTGCTTTAAATTTACAACAGGCCCAAATGCGCAAAACAGCAAGTTTGAAGGCCCGTTGTAAGACCGTTCCCTGAGTATCTGGGTATATAATACAACTGGTGCTCAGTTTACAGTACCACAAAGTTCCTCATGGACTTTGCTGGGACCAGTCTACGAAACCAATTCTAGATCTGTCTCGCGAGAGACGTGGTTGCATCGAATATTTGAGGAAAGCGTAACCTCTGATGACATTAGGATCATGATGCATTCCTCCCTTTATGAAGCGGTGGAGGCTGGGAACACATGTAGCTCAAGAACTGGTTACTGGAATAGGGGTAGCAGCCTATCCAGTGATGGAGTGGAGAGGACTTAAGTCTTGAATGTGATGCATGCCCAGAGCCACCAGCGCGAATGTGTTTTGTACTAATTTGTTACAAATTTCCTTTTTTCGTTAAATGGGGGAAAAAACTGTAAAAATAAAACAAAATACAAATTTCCAATCGTAACCGTAACCTCTGATGGCATTAGGATCATGATGCATTCCTCCCTTTATGAAGCGGTGGAGGCTGGGAACACATGTAGCTCAAGAACTGGTTACTGGAATAGGGGTAGCAGCCTATCCAGTGATGGAGTGGAGAGGACTTAAGTCTTGAACGTGATGCATGCCCAGAGCCACCAGCGCGAATGTGTTTTGTACTAATTTGTTACAAATTTCCTTTTTTCGTTAAATGTGAAAAAAACTGTAAAAATAAAACAAAATACAAATTTCCAATCTCCAATGAGACGTACAAATCGATGCATCGATGGAAAATAACAAAAACAATTGTTAGAAGGAAAAAACAAAACATTAGGGTTCTACCGAGATATGAACTCGGATCGCTGGATTTAGAGCCCAGCGTGCTTTTTTTTCTCTTGAAGTGAAATTTATTGACTATAATCAATATATACAACATATATACAAGTTTATCTTACACACAATATTTCAAATCATGTAACATTGGCGGCGCTAGATAAAATGGGGAGATATCACAGATAGCGCCACGAATTCAACATTACAGAAACATTAGGAACAGAGGTAATATAATATTTCGTTTGGTAAAATAACAAGCCACGAGAGAAACAACGGTCAGCAAATTACTAACTAAGGTAATTGTATAGTAACCTCACCATCATCAGCAATCTTAACAAAGGGATTGTTACAAAGGTATCTCTTCTTGAACAAGTTCTTATTTCCTTTAAGATACAAAAAGGAAGCTTGTATATGCCCACGCAGCAAAACTTTGAATAAGGACCTATGGGAAACATGTTTATTGTTCAAAATGAGGATATTTCTAGACCTGAATATGGCTAAACGAGCCAAACTACACACAATGTTGACAAAGTAGCAGTTTACATTCTTATTCCTTTCCGGGTATCCAAATAACAAAAGATATTCAAAAGGTATCCCATTCAGGACCGATACATGGGCGTTCCGAAAGAGATCCTCAATCATACCGCCTAGATACAATAGAAACCCACTTAGGGTGGGACAAGTTACAAAAATGTGAGTCAAAGTTTCTACATGAGATTTACAAGCTAGGCATAAACTAGAGTTCACCAATCCAATTTTATATAGCTTCTCTTGTGTGAATACCGCGTTGTGTAAAACTTTAAAATCCAGTTGTACACAATCCGGATCTTTACCAACCATGTTAATCAGTCTCCAAGAGATATTTACATTAAAACCCGGATATACGTCAGCCCAAAATAACAAACTTGCTGGTGGCCGAACTAGTTTACTCCTTGTTAGAAAATAGAAGTCCCGTGTAGCCAACTTCGTTACAGGGACAAGTTCACCTTTGTGTTGAAGAAATGGCTCCGCTGACAGACCATGCACCCCTATTGTACTATTTACAATATCCAACCATGTCTTGGGTATGGCTGATTTAATGACAGAAAATAATAATTGTACCCTTCTTGGATCTGCATCAGGACACATGGATAACACAATTTCCGTAATTGCCGTATCCGGCAAGAAACCTGGTATTACTTCATATAAAAAATCACGAAGACAAAACATTTTAGCATTCACAAATAAGTCAGAAAACAAAGTTTCCCCATTTACAGTGACCCTGGGATTTAAAAACACTTGTTGACTTAACACATGTTCTCTGTTTGAAATACAAACATGCTCCTGTATATCTTTCCAAGCCAACAACATTTCACGATAACAAGGCGGGAACATGGCCAGCAATGACTTATCATTTATGCTGTAAAATAGAGGCATAGCAAGCCCCAAACTTTTCCATTTTGACAAAAAATATGAAAACACGTTTTTCCATATAGCGTCATGAGAATTATCAAAATACCGTGCGAGAAATTTCAATCTGAAAGCTTTTAGCTTACTGGGAATATCGGGCAAGTTAAGCCCACCGTTGCCCTTAGCATCAATTATTGTATTATAAGCGACAAGGTGAGCTCTCTTACCCCACAGAAAGTCTAAGCTAATTTCTTTCAGTTGTTTCAAACAATTTGCCGGTACAGATTGGACAGACATTACATACCACAACGTTGACAACAGCAAACAAGACAGAACAGCAATTCTCCCATTCAACGTTAAATTCCTTTGCTTCCATATATTTACAATCGTCTTTATCTTTTTCATTTTATCATCCCAATTTTTTTCTCTACAATAGGCAGGATCAACTCCCAAATAAATACCTAACACACATAGACTATTTTTATTTACAGGTATATTTGCTATACTGTCAGTATTAACAATCCCATCAGGCAAAACAGGTAAAACATTGGACTTGTCTATATTCAATCTGGCGTTCGACGCCTTTCCGTATAATTCAACACGATCCACAGAATTTAAGATAGACTGTTCGTCTTTAACTGTCACAGTGGCATCATCAGCATGTTGAAATAATAACGAAACGGCGTCAGACCCCGGAATAGCAATACCATGAATATCGTCAGAAGCTCTTATTAAAGCCCCTAATGGCTCTACACTAAGTACATAAAGCATAGCCGATATCGGACACCCTTGCCTTATAGACTTGCCAACAGTGAAATAATTGGTTAGAAAACCGTTGCATTTAACAGCGCTTCTTACATCGGTGTAAAATATTTTAATCCAACGTTTAAAATTCTCTCCAAATCCAAAGCGTGATAGTAATAAATTTAGGTACTCATGTGAAACCCGATCAAATGCCTTTTCTTGATCAAGTTTTAGAAAATAAGCTTCAACATTATCATCTTGTACATATTGCATAACATCTCTGAGACTCGCTATTGTATCAGCAATATCACGTCCCGGTACCCAGCAGGTTTGACAGGAGTTAGTCAGAGACGAAATAACATTTTTCAATCTACTTGCCATACACCTAGACAGAATCTTATAGTCGACATTTTATAAACTTATAGGCCGCCAATTTTTAAGTAAGGCTTTATCTCCTTTTTCTTTAAAGACAAGGGATATTACCACACTTTTCATTGAACGAGATAACTCTCCCCTGTCAAATACATCATTAAACACCTTTAACAAAATTGGACCCAAATCGGACCAAAAATGAATATAGAACTCCAGAGTTAAAGAATCATTTCCAGGTGTCTTGTTTCTGCTCATTCCACCGAGGGCTATTTTCAAATCGGGGAGAGTTAAATCTACTTCACAATCATTCCTATCAGATTCGCATACTAAAGTATCAATAGACGACATCACAATATCAACAGCATCAAGATCAATCTCTTCCTTCTTAAACAATTCTGAGTAAAATATATACATTTAATCTAGGATAGATTCAGAGTCTAATAAATGTTGTCCATCAGATGATAACAGTTCTGTTATTGATTTCTTCTCTTGTCTATACTTTTCAAGATTCAAAAAATATTTTGTACATTTATCACTTTCATGAATCCATTGAGCTTTTGATCTCAAAACAGCACCTTTAAACTTGTCCTGTTCCAGTAACTTAATCCTATCTTGTAGTTCAATAATATTACACAAATTATAATGTGGGACAATTGCAGCTCGCCTATATTCGTGCTGTAATTTATTTTGCAAAGAAAACCACTCCTGATCCTTTTCTTTCTTCTTTTTGGCCCCATATAACCTGGCTAATTGTTTCATTTTATACTTGGTATTATCCCACCAGACCAGCTTGTTGCTAACAAACAAAGGACATTGTAACTGATCACTGATTAGAACTCTTACTTTGTCACAAAAGACTTCGTCAAACAGCAGGTTGTTATTGAATACATACAGACCAGGACCACGCTCAGCTCTGTTAAAATCTACACGAAGAAACAAAGCACTGTGATCACTGATCGAAGTCTGCATAAAATACGTGGATTTTACCATTGGTGTTAGACTACGTGATATTAAAAAATAGTCAATTCTACTTTGCCTTAGATTACCGTCTACTAATCGCCTCCAACTAAACGCAATTCTCTCTGGATTAAGATATCTCCAAATATCTCTCAGGTCAAAGCTGCGAATAAACTCATTCAATACATCTCTGGATTTATCATATTCTAATTTTTGCGACGAACGATCAGAAGCTGAAAATACAGTATTAAAATCCCCAGTGACAAAGGTAGTTACATCCCGCATATACGTTCGTACTGCATTAAAAAATAGAACTCTTTCAAGGCAAGAGTTCGGGGCGTACAAATTCAAAATATCTATGTCTTGTCCATCAATATTAATACTAATCATAATAAATCTCCCAGCATCATCCTTTTGAACGTTTTTAATGTACTGCTTCAAATGATTGACCACCACAATGGCAACACCTCTAGAACCACAATTCGAATTATTATAAAGCACTTTGCCTTCAAATATGTGCTCATTGGCTTCAATAAAAGTGTCAGTCCAGAAAGTTTCTTGTAAACAAAGAATGTCAAACTTCAGTCCAAGCGCCACTTTTTTCATATTCGTAACGTCCCTAAGTCCATTACAGTTCAACGTACATAAAACAAACATTAGGAGAAGTGAGTTCATTGTAATAAAAGTCACTTTAATTGTCCTTGTCTGTTTCTCACCTTGGCCTTTGATAAGTTCGGCTGCACGGACAATCGTTTACGTCGCTGTCGAATCGTTAACGAATCGGCCTTATCGCAATTAGCACTTGAGGTGGCATTATTCCGTGATTGCGACCGACGCTGCACGACCTCCCACTGGTTTCCCTCGTCATTGGGCAATGTCTTGTCCGCGTTGGTATTCAAATCTAACTCTAAATCCAATTGGTCATTGTCGAGTGAGTTATTTGGATCAATCAACGAAGCCCAGTTGATTGCACCTTGAACATGTTGTTCTCCACCATTCTGTATTTCCACATGAGCTTCTTTTACCTTCTCACTATCAGCTTCGATTACTGGTCCTTCTGTGTTTTCCTGAACATCACTCACTCGGTCCTCCACTTGTGTTTTTGTTGTTTCTGTGTCCATTTCAGATTCTATTGTTTCCGTCTCCCTTGTTTGCATTGTTTCATCGATTTCTGCCTCTAATGATTCCGCGTCATCTTCAGTATTTTGGTTACACACACACTCCCACTCTCTGCACATGCCGCACATCTCATATCCATACTCTTCGTCATCCATTTCTCCACTTGAGCAAATACAAGATAATCTTGCGCAAGTTTCACAATATTCACATCTGCACTTCAACCCCTTATATCCGCAGTTTGGGCAAGAAGGAGAGGTACACGACCGAGCGAAATGGCCCTGAATTTCACATTTAAAACAATGGACTTCTGGGCAGTCCTTGACCACATGCGAGTCCGAATAACACTGGGAACATACCTTCACTTGGTTATTGTGCACAACTCTGAAATAGTCGGAACCGTTTCCTGTTGTAAACTTCATCGCGTATGGTAAACTTTTCATGTTCGGCGGCAATCTCACTCGAAGATGTCTCGTTCCGTCCACGACATTTGTCCCTTTGTGCACTTTCCTCTTTATATCAGGCAGAATTGTCACGCTCAGATCTTGTAGTTTCCGAAGAATCTCCTCATCCTGCACATACGATGACAAATGCATGAACGACACAACAAATGTTCTCTGTGTGACTTCACTGCACATAAAATTATCACCATCAATGGTAATTCCGTCACAAAGTAAGTCGCTCGAATTTCTGTCTGACAAAGTTATTTCATACGCAGTCATACCTTACGGAACACACGCGTAAATTGCGTTCAAACCACATGTATGTTCAGCACACTGAATCACCTTCTCAGCAGAAATGGTCTTTACATCTCCAACTTCAACAATCACCGACAGATCCTTTAAGTAATGCCTCCTTTCGGTAGGTAAAACATCACGTCTATGGCCCACAGGAGAGGCCGTAGTGGCGGGCGAATTCACACCACACCACAGCCCAAAATTCAAATCTCAGCTTCAACAAAACACGAAATATCAAACAAAGGCACTTTTGATACATTATGCGATTTTTAGCAATCTTATAGCTTCTGAGAAAAATGAATGACAAAATCTGGTAGAATAATAATAAAAATAATCAAAACAATCTTAGTAAGTCTTCCAAAGAATTGGAAGCATTAATTAGAATTTGGTCATGTATCCACTTATCAGTTTAACGTAATCGACGTACATTGCATCGAAGATAACCAGATTATTTACGACCATACCAAGGGAAACAAACATGTATTACCCTGGCTAATTCTCAAAATCTCTTTGAAAATATTCACCCACAATTGTCAAATATAATGCCCTATAGAATTCTTCTTGAATTTTTCGTGAAATAGATTTATCCTCGATCTGCGTAGTGCGTATCCGTTAGGAAAGTAAAGACCAACCTGTTTGCTTTAAATTTACAACAGGCCCAAATGCGCAAAACAGCAAGTTTGAAGGCCCGTTGTAAGCCCGTTCCCTGAGTATCTGGGTATATAATACAACTGGTGCTCAGTTTACAGTACCACAAAGTTCCTCATGGACTTTGCTGGGACCAGTCTACGAAACCAATTCTAGATCTGTCTCTCGACAGACGTGGTTGCATCGAATATTTGAGGAAAGCGCAACCTCTGATGGCATTAGGATCATGATGCATTCCTCCCTTTATGAAGCGGTGGAGGCTGGGAACACATGTAGCTCAAGAACTGGTTACTGGAATAGGGGTAGCAGCCTATCCAGTGATGGAGTGGAGAGGACTTAAGTCTTGAACGTGATGCATGCCCAGAGCCACCAGCGCGAATGTGTTTTGTACTAATTTGTTACAAATTTCCTTTTTTCGTTAAATGTGAAAAAAACTGTAAAAATAAAACAAAATACAAATTTCCAATCTCCAATGAGACGTACAAATCGATGCATCGATGGAAAATAACAAAAACAATTGTTAGAGGGAAAAAACAAAACATTAGGGTTCTACCGAGATTTGAACTCGGATCGCTGGATTTAGAGCCCAGCGTGCTAACCATTACACCACGGAACGAGCATGTATGTCCAGACGTCCGCTTTGTGCTGGACTCTTCACGCTCATGAATATTTATCACATACTACGCTTGCTTCCATTATAAGCCATGGGCATTGTGGTAGCATGTCTCTGGTGCAGCGAGAATGTGAATTAGTGCTGTAGTCTAATTTCCAAACCCGGTCCGCTCCGTAAGCGAAGAGGGCCAGTATTTCTCGAGGAATGACGGTAAATTTTGGTTGGCCCTGAAAAGGGCCGTTGAAAGAGCGACATGCGCTTTTACCGGGATTGAGACCGTTTCCAAACACCGTTTTGATACCGTACGGTATTATCACTCAGTCATAGATGGTTTTGAATTTCGTAAAAGATTTGAACAAATATATATCAATTTGTGTATTTTCAATTCTGGTTTATGCACACCCAAACTGTTTATCGAACTATCTGATTTTGGCTGTTTCTGTCGTGCATGGACACTGGCGGGAAATTCTGTAAATGAATTAGAAGTATTTGTCAAAAAATCTTCTCTGAGCGCCTATTTAAGGAGGGGGACAAGCGGTGGGGTTAAGCGATCGTGTGAACGTCCAAACACATCTCTAGTACGGAGAAAAATGAAAAAAATAATCCAAATACGAAGAACGAAGAAAAAACAATTCGTGAATATTTCAAGTGTGTCTTTTTTTAGCTACCACGCTGTTGAATAATGTTGTTAATGTCAGTACATGCAGCGGAGTAAACATCGTAAAACGTTGGAAATTGTGCACAGTTGGCAACATATTTCATTAGATAGGCCTACTCCAAAACTGTAACCAAAATAATCCATATAAGTAACGTGGGTGATATTTAAGGACGGTTTTCGGATGTGGATTTATAAAAATATTTATAGGCCTATATCGCCATTGGAATTTCAAAATTGGACTACGGAATCGAAGAAGAGGATTTGTGGGGATTTTTTCAGCACGTGTCATAAATGAACCAACGAAAGAAGAAAGTGGATACAGTTCCAATGCTTTCTGAATGCTAGTAAGGGCCCTTAGTGAGCTTCAAAAAATGGCACCAATTACTGCCCAAGCCAGTCTGCTTGCAAGCTGATGATTGCTCCAATAGATACCCGGCGAGCTGGAGAATGACCTACTGGTTACAGTGATGCTCCTCTCACTTCTTCTTACAGAAGAGCTGAATCCGCTAGAGTTGCGTCCCATCTTGCAGGCAAGCAATTTATACGAGATTGACGGTATGAACGGGAACGTAAATAACGAATCTCACAAAACGAGGAACGCAAATTATAACTTGATGGGACAGAGAATTAAAAATAGGAAAATACGATGAACGTGGAATACGTCCAGAATGTGTGTACGCAAAATTAGTTTTTCTCAGAACTGAGAACGGATAATGAAAATTACTCGATTCCGAGCAAAATATTGCCCAGATCCGATGTCAGAGGAGTGCCATTCATCGGCTTATAGAAATGGTTTAAGAAGGAAGTTATTTCTACATACCCATAACCATAAAATTCAATTTATTGAAAAAATTAACAAAAACAAATAGAACTGCAAGCAGTTATGATGGCTTCCATATCTAGACTGTTGTTGCAATTGCGATAACATTGTTTCATGCGCAGAAACCTATGGTGTACGTTGTTAAAAACATGACACAAATTCAGAAATGGATTTAGAGCTTCAAAAAACACCTTTTCCTGGTCAGCAGGACATGGGAAACAGGTTTATAGCCTTTGTTTGCGCCCTAGATGGCTCCTTCATCGAACCGAAAATGTTAGTAGGTTAAAATAGGTACAGAAAACTGTCCCTAGAGTCCAGAAGAGACTTGAATGGAGAAAGTGGTGCTTGGAAATTAGTCACACCGAAATAGCGCTTCTCAACTTTTGCTTTTGTTGAGTATAGTTTCAGCCATAAGCTCAGACCTATTCAAATGTCACGTTCTATAATACCTCTGAAATTAATAAGGCGATCATGCTGAAATTTCACTGGCATTATACCCGTAATACACTGAATATGTATGCCAAATATCAGAACAATCCGACTCGTCGTTTGTGTAATATCAAACAAAGGCACTTTTGATACATTATGCGATTTTTAGCTATCTTATAGCTTCTGAGAAAAATGAATGACAAAATCTGGTGGAATAATAATAAAAAATAATCAAAACAATCTTAGTAAGTCTTCCAAAGAATTGGAAGCATTAATTAGAATTTGGTCATGTATCCACTTATCAGTTTAACGTAATCGACGTACGGTCATATCATCCATGTTGCCACATGAACAGGTACAATAAAAGCGTACCTGAGATACAACGCATATCACGAATCGTTAGATTCTTGGTATGTGCTTTAGAATAGGTTTACCAGAAGACTATTCTGTGAAGTCATATGACGCAGTCAGTATGTCGGCACCTCTTCCCACTTCCCTTATATGTGTTGTAATTTTTACCTGTATATGGCGAGATTCTGCTGGTGGACGTTTCGTCCCCGAGGCCCGCCCCATGTACAAAACCTTTGGTCTTTGATATATGTTGGCATTTGTGGGAAGTTGATGCTGGGTCGACATCGGGCCTTACAGACTAGTCTTTTGTGTTAATTGCCGTCATTTACATCTGACGACGATACAGCTCACCAATCTCCAATGTATGAGTTGTCACAGCGAAACAGCTCACCAATTACCAGTATACGAGTTGTCAGAGCATTTCCATCATGGCTCTCTAGATTTGTATCTAATACCGCTTATGCCGGTGCTAGGGGCCGTGTGGTCATATCATCCCTGTTGCCACATGAACAGGTACAATAAAAGCGTACCTGAGATACAACGCATATCACGAATCGTTAGATTCTTGGTATGTGCTTTAGAATAGGTTTACCAGAAGACTATTCTGTGAAGTCATATGACGCAGTCAGTATGTCGGCACCTCTTCCCACTTCCCTTATATGTGCTGTAATTTTTACCTGTATATGGCGAGATTCTGCTGGTGGACGTTTCGTCCCCGAGGCCCGCCCCCTGTACAGACCTTTGGGTCAGTGTTTCCGTTTGGTTTAAATGATAATGTCAGTGGGTTCGGCAATGCTACAAACCGCCGTTCAAATATATCCAACATTACCCAACTATTTAAAGGAATAGAAAACATATGGTCAAAGTATATTCCATGCGGAAGAGTAATGCCCCCAGTGTCCAAAAACCATAACGGTGATTTTTTGCGATTTTTTCCAACTGAAATAAAAACTCTGAAAGACGCGAAAAAGGCTGCAAATCGACAGGACATAGTCGCCGCCATTGTTAAATTTAGGCTGAATTTGAGCCAATCAGAAAATTCGGATTATTTTGTGCGCTCTGCGCGTGACGTCACTTGGCTCCAAGATTCTCGCTGTTAAAACAGAATAACATGCCGGTATAGTTCAGATTTCCGCAGTGTCTGAAACGACCTGAGAGTATTTATGCAGGGATTTTAATTAGAAGACAAGTTTGTGTGTTTGTACGAGTATTTCACAAATACTCTGTCAATATGTCACAATGCGTGGCGTTTGGGTGTTTCAACAGGGCTGACAGTGACAGTAGGCCGAACAATATTCCGATTGACGTCTCATTTCACCGATTTCCATTGCGTAAGCCCGACTTGCTGAAGCAGTGGAAACATAACATCAGTCGACAGGGCTTCAAACCGACGAAGAACTCAAGACTTTGTTCCGCGCACTTTTCACCAAATTGTTTTAAGGAAGATGCTTATGCAAAATATGGAATCCATCCCGAGGGAACGCAGAAAAGATTGCTGAAAGAAGACGCTGTGCCAACTGAGTTTGTGCATCGTCACGCTCACAAATCAAAACGAGTGTCAACAGTTGCCAGGTTGGAAAAGCGAGAACAGCAAAGAAAGATCGGGGAGGTATTGTGTTCAAGTTATTTATATTATTGGTGATCTAGGCCTATGGCTGTCCACAAAAAGAAACATATTTTCGTAATTGGGTGATTACCGCGGGTCCAGTTTTCAACATACATTTGAGTGGGTAGTTGTTGCTGTTTCTTAGGGTATTTGCGGGTACTTTCTGGATCAACTCTATTCGAGACGGCTGATCCTTATTCACCGATCACTGCGGGGAGTAACGAGGTGAATCTTAACAGGGGATTAGATAGCACATTGGAAGACATTTCATCATAAACTGTGGTTCAAAAACTTTTAGTATGTCAAAACGGTCCCTATTCCCTAAACCATGCTTTAATTTCATGACTTTTATCTTTGATGTTTTTTAATTGTTGACAGTTTTCTGACATGGCTCTATTCAACTCAATGTTAAGTTTCACCGTGCTGCTTCATCAAGTGTGAGGATGTGTGCTCCCTCAAATTGGAGATGTGGCATGATTTCTACACCTTAGTTAACTTTTTGTTATGCATTGGTTGACTGGGTTATGGCAAACAAAAAGACATTAGGTACCGGTAGTGAGGTGGGGGGGAGGGTAGGCTTCACGTTATTCAAAATCTCAATATCACAGGTGCTGTGACTTATTATCGGTACTAAACAGCTAAATGCATATGTCCTCCTCAAACCACCAATTTTGTGTTGATATTTTTCTGCACGCAGCATGATGTTTCTTCCTAAATTTCAGTTACTGTCAGAGTCCTCCCAGAAGGAGATAACTGTGTGTCGGGAATCTACAAGCGATAGTAGCACTACAGCAGTTCCAAAACTGGTAAATTCATTTGGAACTGTTTATTCTTTAAACTGGGTATTTTCCAATAGATTGCGATATTGAGATTTTATCCATATGTTTTAGGGGTTGGGGGGGGGGGTTACAGTGTAATATAACCATTTCTCATAGTAAGTTATCTCTAGCATAAAGGAATTAAAATTTTTACATCATTAATCTTTCGAAGATTATTCCATTTGTTAAATGAAGCAATAATCTTCAATAGTTTTACTGTCTGGAGCTTTCTGCCTGGAAATATAAAATTTGATTATATCGTTTTTGTTGTTTTGAAGATTGGCCCCTCTAGGGCCAAGAAGAGGAAAGCTGCTGCTGAAACGGTTACTAGGGCAATGGTCGAATTGGAACACGAGAGCACAGAGGGCACGGTGTTTACCGAACCAGAGTCACATGTACACCCCCAGACACCCACATCTGTATCAAGACAGCAGGTATCTCAACCTTCAGAACAATACAGCTCATCTCATTTTGGTCAATCTGCCAGCGAGATACCAAAATTTTCTAATTTTAGTTTCTGTATAAGTAGGTTACATTTTTTTATCATACTCTTTTTGAGGCATGAGTAGTAAGTTTACTCAAATCATTTTTTTTTATCATTTTTCTGTGATAAACCACTGTTTATGCTGCCGTGAATCCCATTTCAAGCTCACAAATACTGGTATGTGTAGAGTCTCATTGTCTAATGAAGTTTTATAATTTTCTATTTCAGTCTGCTATTCCTCAGCTATCATCTCTGTATGGTACTCCGCGTTGAACAGGGAGAGATCACCCTTATGCAAATAGACCTCTGCGTTCTTGTGCCACTCAGACTACATGGAACAGCACTGTCGAGCAGGAAGTGTTCATTGATGAGTCAGAGTCAAGTTCTCCAATTCAGTCACCATCGCGCTCGAAGTTTGGTGGAGAGATAAAAGATGAAGAACAACTCGCGGAATATTTGCCATCAACGGACAGCAGTGAATCAAGCAGTGCAGAGAAGTCTGGAACTTTCGACCCCTGTAAAATGAAAAAGTATATTGTGTTTGAGGAAAATCTGAAAGATCTTCACAAATTCTGTAAGGAATGTGGCAGTCCAGTCACAAAATCTTCCAAGTTCACGAGAGGTTCGATGGTCGGTTTCAAGATTTCCTGCCACAGTGGTCACTCATATGTCTGGCATTCCCAGCCTCTTGATAGGAAGCAGCCAATGGGCAATTTGCTCATTGCAGCTGCAATATTGATTAGTGGGAGCACCTATTCCAAAATAAGTGCTTTCGCTGACATGCTGAACCTCCTGTTGTTCTCGAAGACTGTGTATAATAAAGTACAAAAACAAAGCATTCTGCCAGTGATACAGGAATGTTGGGAGGAGGAAAGAAGAAAGGCTACAGAAGAAGTTAAGCGAATAGGATCTGTGGTGCTTGCGGGAGATGGGCGTTGTGACAGTCCTGGCCACACTGCCAAATATGGCTCTTACACTCTCATGCATACAGATGGGGATGGGAAATCTGGCACAAGAAAGATAGTTTCTATGAAGCTTGTACAGGTTTCAGAGGTAATTACTTTAGTAAATTTAGAAACTTCTTGTTTGGGGGAGTCATTGGTCAATGCAGATCGTGATCACTATTCAAGAGAATAGCAATTAACACAGCTCTTGTCTAAAATATACTATTGTATTAAAACTGAAATCCCTGAAAAGATGTTGGGAAGTGTTGTTTAGTTAATTGGGGGAGGGGGTGGGGGGCATTCATTTTGATTCTGATCTGTAGGCACTTCTTGAATGCTTAATTTCTAATGTAGTGCTCACAAAACATACTGTGTTTTTTTTAAACAGGTCAAGAATTCTAACCATATGGAACCAGAAGGTCTGAAGAGATGCCTAAAGGAGGTCACTGACAGTGGATTGGAAGTTGGTGTTCTGGCAACTGATCGTCACAACATGGTCACCAGCATGATGAAGAAGGACTACAAACAGGTACATTTATACAATTTACAGGTCTCCATTTTCAATGAAAATCATGACTTTTTATAGTGTTATTAAACATGTTAAACTGTGATAAAAAAATTCTGCTAGCTGTATTCAGGTTGAGTAAATACAGTGACATTGGCAGCTCAGTGTAGTGTCGTCTAAGCCTAACTCATCCTTCCTCTGTCCCCTTTTCTTTTGTTTTTAGGATAATGATCATTCTCGATCATCACCTTATCACTCTCCGAACATTTTCTCTTGGACTATTGGTCAGTCTCCTCCACATACCATGGTGACTGAAATTGCAATGGAGATTGAATTGAGTGTGTTACCACTGAAGAGTGAGAATATCAAAGTTTGACCACTAATATTCTATCACACTCTCCATTGCATTTCTAGTCTCAGATATGATGTTACTTGCCATTGTATTTCAAAAGATGATGATATTTCATATATTTATATGGTATGCAAGATATTGTATTATTATCACTTGAAATGCAGATAAACCATCAATTTGACACCTGGCATCTTGCAAAAGGCATTGTGAAGAAGCTCACCGCCAAGGCCAAAAAGAAGGACTGTACCGACCTTGCTCCTTGGATACAGAGTATTTCAAATCATTTGTGGTGGGCATGTGCTACATGCGGAGAGGACAAACAAGTTCTGCGGTAGGTGATAGTGTGGATTTATAGGTGATACAGAAAAGAAAAATACCATTGAATCTACCTTTACTACATTTATTTTTAACAGTTTTGAATAATTTTTTCAACTTGGCTTGAAGTCATGGGAGCATCTTATCCCAGGGTGCAAAAAGCATGAACTTATGCAGTATAGAGATATTTGGGGGGGGGGGGAGGAGGGGGGCAATGCTGAGAGAGGGAGTTCACCTCCCCCACTCTCTCTCTAAAGCACTCCCAAACTTGACAACTTTTGTCTCTGCCCTGCCATTGAATTGACAGCACTTGATCACTTAATGTAGTGGAAATGTATTGCATGACAAGCACACCTAAACTAGTGGATTAGATTGTTGCAGATTATTCTTCAGAAATTAATAGGAACAGTGTGTATTTTGTGGATACTAAATATGGTTTACAAACACAAGTATCTTTCATCTTATGTCATGGTTGTCTGCTTGTTTTGAACCAGCAGTCTAGAATATACAATAATCAGATAGTGTGGGACCTCTTTGTGCCCACTTCCAGTAGTTAGAGAACTAATTAATCTTAACTACAAATGTCCAAAGTCTCATTTCACTGTTTAGCATACATTTTAAGCCAGAACTGTATCTTAAGCCTCAGAGATCAAGCTGTCTTATGTGTTCAGGGTATCTATAATCAGCTAGAGTTATGTAATAATTTCTAAAGATGGCAGATTCCCATGATCACCCCCTGGGGTGTTGATATGAACAAAATCTACAGTACACATATGTCACAGGTTGCTTTGTCTCAGCCGAGGTTGACTGGTTTGTCAAGTAGTGAGAATACAGCCAATATAAGTAGTTCATCCACAATCAATAGAAACTCGAGAATATGAGGACTTTACATAGATTTTTATCAGCATTTGTTATTTAGCTTACATAATATTTGTCACTGGTACATCTAATATAATCATTATGTAACTTTTGAGTGGACGTTTTTTTGTGTATTGTGTGAGATACCGAATAAAAACAAGTTCTCATTTTAATTTCAGAGAAAAATGGCTCTCGGTGTTGCACCATGTGACCAACAACCACAAATGGTCCGGAAACAAAAAGTTCCACAAGTGTGCACATCCAACTCTCTCGACAGCTGACAAAAAAGCAACAAAATGGCTGAAACCCAAGTCTCCAGCTTTTGTTGCTTTGAAGAAAATTGTGATGAATACAAGGCTTCTCAATGCCATGAATCACCTAACAAAGTTCTGCCACACAGGCGAGCTGGAAATTTTCCACAGTATGTTGTTGAAATACTGTCAAAAGAGACAACACTTCCATTATGATGGTAACTAACATTTTGCATATATCATACCACCAAATGTTGTCTAGGCCATGTTTAAACATGGGATGTCCCATCTTACTATTTTTTGGATATGGCTAACTTATAAGCCATAACTGATTAAGCAAATGACTGGATTCAGACTTCTCTCTAGATATATTGATTCAGCTCTACTTGGCTCACTGAAACAGTATCAATCCACAGTTGCCTGGCCTGTGGGATATTGAATGGTCGATGTCTACATATAATTTGTTCAATAAATTATGAAAAGTAATAAATATATATATTTTTTATAGTGTATTTCTCTTTCATCTTTGGCTCAATTAGAGACATTCCCTATAATGTCAAGCCGAGTTACTACAGTCTTCAATTATGTACCATACCCTGTCCTCTATGACATAGAATAAAAGACAAGTTGGGAATAGAACCGCTCAACACGGTCATTTCGAAACATTCTCAAAAAAACACAAAAAACACGAAAGCCTACCTTTCCAAATGCCATTCGTTTTTTACATCCCAAGTGGACCAACCGTCGGAATATATACGCTTTGAATATCTGAACCTCCCCTAATAGGAGAGAAATTCATTCTTCGCGCCAAAACACGGCTTTTCAAGCTCTTAGCCAGCTCTCTGGCCAAAAACACTTCCGTCAGAATTTTAAGGACCGGGTTATACAATAATATCGGCGACGATTGGTCAAAATTATCCCCGCCCACTGGATTATCTGCCCCTGACTTTAGGGGATAATTTCGACCAATCGTCGCTGATAATATTGTATAGCCCGGTTCTATAAAATTCCGACCGGAAGTGTTTTTGGCCGGAAGTTTGAAAAGCCATGTTTTGGCACGAAGAATGAATTTCTCTCCTCGAGGGAGGTTTAGATATTCAAAGCGTATATATTCCAAAGGTTGGTCCACTTGGGAAGTAATAAACGGATGGCATTTGGAAAGGTAGGCTTTAGGGGGGGGGGTTTCTGAGAAGGTTTTTAAATGACCATGTTGGGTGGTTCTATTCCCAATTGTATTCTATGTCAGAGGACAGGGTATGGTGGATAATTAAAAACTGTAGTAACTCAGCTAGCATGACATTATAAGGAATGACTTCAATTGAGCCAAAGATGAAAGAGAAATACACTTAAAAAAAATATTTAAAACAAAAATCGAGTTAAAAATAAAAAATATTATTAATTTTCATGATTTATTGAAATAAAATTATACGTAGACATCGACCATCCAATATCCCACAGTCCAGGCAACTGTGTATCAATCAGACAACCCTTCTTCTCCCTTCTGTCCGTCATACTCGTGCCCTGTATATCATATTTATGTTCAAAGTGTACATAAGCATCGTTTGGATTCCATTTTTGTACAATGTAAAGTTTGAATGATTTCTGTATTCTCTTTGATAGCAATGTCCGCGAGGCTGATGCTCGCTGCCATCGACTGGAACAACACTAGAAGGGAGCAGAAGAAAGACAAGTCCGGAAAGCCTGCTACTTCTGTTGTTTACTCCAAGAGAAGGAAGATCTATGTCTTGAAAAACCGGTATGGGAAGGCCAAATCTGACCACATGGGAGCGATTATGAAGAGAATTTATGAGGTCCACCGGGATAAAGTGCAGTTGAGGGGATTTGACCGTCCAGCCGAACTACCTCGGAATGTGGCCAAGGTGCCGAAACCAGACAAGAGAGAACTTGAAGAAAAGTTCAAATCCAGATTCCAGTAATTCGCAAACATGTGAACTGGCCATGATAGCGGTGTTTAACTTTTACAGGTGATAGTACATCTTCGCTCCGTCAGTAGTGCATGGTTGACTTCTTGGCTGCCCCCACTCCGTTGTGCAGCTCGGCGGTCAGGGGACTGGAATGGGCCATTCTCCCACTCACACCAGCGACCTAGCCCACCGGGGTGGGATATCGGCCCTTGGAGGGGTGTAGTTGTCAGTAGGAGATGGGAATGGAGCCATCTCTGACAAACTGCATCCCTTCGGGGTCGGTATTGCGACCTGGAAGTCATCATGTGACACCGTTCTTGGAGGGGGGGAGATAATCATTACTGATCAAACAAAATCCTGGCTGGGCAAAGTTAGGGTGCAGTAAAAAGATCTGGTCATATTTATTTTTCTGCATACCTAGAAGTAAGGATCAGTTGATTGAATGATGTAAATAAAGGAAGAGAAATATGGATTGCAGCACCAGCAAATAATTCCTGCTTCTACCAAGGCCCTCATTAATGTTATGCTTTAATTTAAACTTTTATTGCACTGTGTCATTCCTGCAAACTAGGGATATTGCTTGTGATTGGATGATTTTTTTTTTACCCAAGAAAATTGCTCTGTGTGTACTGGACTTTAACCATGGTAACAGTGCTTTGTCTTTGAGAAAAGCTGGTGGGATGTGCCCTCCTCGGACATTTCCAGGACCATGATCCATAAGTCAAAGTGATTACCTGTGATTTCATACACTACACAGGTTAACATGGGAGAAGCTGTATTTTACTCTCCTCAAAGTCAAACAGAGATGAGTGGTAGTTTACAGGAGGGTGATCGCTCTCCTTAAAAATAGCCCAATGGGCTCCAATACCCGTCGGTTAGCAGTTATTGTCTTCACTCAACAATCCTGCATCGCATAAAATGCATTTTTAGAACATATGTAGGTTTGCAAAAATGTGATGCAGTTGGGTGGACTGGATTTCTCTCATCCTAGAAAACGTGATGTTAAATCTTAATTCTCTCTCTCTCATCTTAGAAATTCATCTTGAGCCAGGTCAGCATTTGCCAAGGCCTTAACTGATGGGAAACATTTTGTGTTGAGTTTATGGTAGAGCAGGAGCAAATTCTTAGCTCTAAATATACTCTTCTATATAAATATATCTCTTCAGCACACATCTGAACCATGGCCAGATGTATACATAGTTTAAGTTTTGAAAGCCTAGCTATATTTCTTCACGTTATATCATGAACAATAGTATTTGACCTAAAAAAAATAGGTCAATCTCATTTTACTGGGATAGGCTTCTAATCAATCACCAGTTGCATATGTAATATGAATTTGAAGACTAGCTTTAGTCCTTCAAAAATTATAGCAAATATCAGAATTTGACCTTGATAAAATGTCAAGGTCAGTCATTTTCATTAGGCTTCTGACCCTTAACCAGATACATACATGGTATGAATTACAATGCCTGGCTATAATCCTTCTTGAGATACAGACGGACAGACAGACAGCGCTGACTACAATACCCTTCGGGCAAAATTTGCCCGAGGGATAAAAATGAACCACTGTTTTTAGTCTTGCTATGGAAAGCTTGTGACCGTTATCCAGGATGTCACATTTTGTGACATTTCCTTGGGAAACCTACAACTGCAGGTTACCCATCAACCAGGACCTGCTCATTGAACTATGTCCCCGGCCAAATGGCCAAAATATAGGGCAAATATAGGATATAATGACCAAACTATAGGGATTTTACCATTCTATCTTTTTTAAATATGGATTGACGAGGACTTTTAATGTGCTGATATGCAAAAAGACCTGAGCTTCACCAGTCTGACTGGGGTGCGGCTTACTCGGGTTAGTTTTATACTATGCCTGTACTCATTACTGGGACAAGGTAGTAAAGAAGAAACAGTACAATTTAGTTTGGACACTTCCAACTCCGTCGCGTTATTTTGCAGGGTTCCCAGCCACTCGGGGAAATCAGGGAAAACAATTTGAGAAAAATAGCCAACATCAGGGAAAACTCAGGGAAATTGAGTAGGAAAGAGAGGAGTCGCATGTGGCTGCCTATGTTGACACCAGGTATGCACATTTTCCTTCTCAACACCTCTTTGAGGGCTTATCTAGCATAGCTTGAACTCTCATCAGGACAAATTCTTTCATAACTGCACGCAATGTGACTATGAATTCTGATCTACAACCGTCTCCTGGGGGGAAAATTTCTCAGGATTTTGGGAAATTAATCGGGGGGAAAAATCAGGGAATTTTGTTTCCATGAAAAGCTGGGAACCCTGATTTTGGAAGATTTAAATAAGCCAACTATTTGTGTATATGTATCGCAATAAATACAAGGTCAGAGCTGCGTGAAAGAGCATGAATAATCCCGAATGATCGTGATAGTACGAAAAATATGGAAAATGACAGCTTTACATGTACTTGTAGCTTTGGCTAGAAAACTTGCCAAAATAGGTTGGATTTGTGATAAATGTATAAAAAAACCTTCAACATTCATGAATAGGGTGTATCCTGGAGGACATGTTGACTGATTAGATGGGTTTTCTTTGTTTGACGAGTGATTGATACCCTTCAATTTTTCAGA
>JAVTVY010048727.1:0-23276 GCA_036873755.1 Hanleya hanleyi
GCCCATCTTTGCCAGGTTCATCTAGAATCCCCTTTTTTGTGCTCAAGCTCTGACTATAGCGATACCGCAACATTGTCTCATTGGACATTGGACCGTCTGACCTGGAGGTGACCCTTTGACCTTTTGACCCGCGTCCGCGCGCGCGCGCACTGCCGGTGATGACGCGCACTTCCGGAGAACTCGCGCGCGCGCGCGCTGCGGCCGGGGCGCTGGGGCGGGGCGGGAAAACCCACCGGCGATTAACCATACGGACGTCTAAGAGGAAACATGTGGAACTCTTCTATGTTTGGATGTAGTTTTTAGTGAAAAACCCGGAAGTGACGTCATACAGGGTCCAGTTTTCGACACTAAGTGACCACATCCGACAAAATGGCCAGTTTTCGACACCGGATGTGCCGCCATCTTGAACATACGTGCCGCCATCTTTGATATGTCCCATAATGCACCGGGTCAAAATACTCGCTTCTGATTGGACGAGAGCTCTGGGACGGATTTGAAATACTCGCTTCTGATTGGACGAGACCTCCGTATTGCATCTGCGCATGCGCAGAATGATATTCCTACCGCACACCCCACCCATCAGATGCCCCTTCACGAATGCTTCACTTAGATACCTCACTCGACCCCATTGGTCCATTAGGGGCTCCCCTACATCCCAACACGGCTATTTTCATACACTTGGGCCACCGCGCATGCGCATAATGCCGATAGTTCAACCCCACACCCAGCCCATCAGATGCCCCTTCACATAAGCTTCACTTTGATACCTCACTCGACCCCATTGGTCCATTAGGGGCTCCCTAGCTCCCAACACGGCTATTTTCATACCCTTGGGCCACCGCGCATGCGCAGAATGCCGATAGTTCAGCCCCATATCCAGCCCATCAGATGCCCCTTCACGAATGCTTCACTTTGATACCTCACTCGACCCCATTGGACCATTAGGGGCTCCCCTAGCTCTAAAACGTCTATTTCCATACCCTTGGGTAACCACGCATGCGCAGAATGCCGATATTTCAACCCCACGCCCAGTCCATCAGATGCCCCTTCACGAATGCTTCACTTTGATACCTCATACGACTCCATTGGCCCATTAGGACTCCCCTAGCTCCAAAACCGCTATTTCCATACCCTTGGGCCACCGCGCATGCGCAGAATGCCGATATTTCAACCCCACAACCAGCCCATCAGATGCCCCTTCACGAATGCTTCACATCGATACCTCACTCGACCCCACTGGACCAGTAGTCAATCTCCTAGCTCCAAAAAGGCTATTTTCATACCCTTTTGGCCTCCGCGCATGCGCAGAATGCCGATAGTTCAACCCCGCGCCCAGCCCATCAGATGCCCCTTCACCTAACCTTCAATTTGATACCTCACTCGACCCCATCGGTCAACTAGGGGCTCCCATAGCTCCAAAAAGGCTATTTTCATACCCTTCGGCCGCCGCGCATGCGCAAAAGGCCGATATGTCAACCCCACACCCAGCCCATTAGATGCCCCTTCACATAAGCTTCACTTTGATACCTCACTCGACCCAATCGGACCATTTTATCTAGGGACTACTTTTTCTCCGCGGAAGCTTTTTCCCGAGACCGAATCACCGCCAAAACCGCGGCCAAACCGCATCACCGCGCATGAATACATTTTTTTTTTTTTTTTTTGCCGGAACTTTTTTTTTTTTTTGTCAATGCACACCTCCCAATAACTCCCCAATGCCCTCCCCAATGCCCGAGTTGTCTCCCTTGCATCCATAGTGTAGAGATGGTACTTGTGACGTCACAGAGGTCATATGCAAATTTCTGAGGTCAATGAGGCTTTAGTTGCCCTTTATCCACTACTGCCGAGTTATTTATCCCTATTTGTTGATTGCAACAGAGTCATTTACTGACTCCCGGGTCCTTCGGCACATATTAGAATATATTCAGAATTAGGGAGCCAGGGATGCAACAGCGCAATCGCTTCATATGTGAGTCATTCTTATGTTTTTCTGAATGAGTTAGTGAGTGAATAATAAGGTTAACGTCGCTTTCAACAATCCCATTCAATAATTTTGTATTGAAATGTATTCATGTGAGCTACTGGAGTTCAAAATCGCCTTCCATTCATCAGTGGTTTTTATAAAACTGTTGTTCAAATGAACTGGAACAATCAAAGACTATGTGAGATACATACTATGAAAAATGACTTGGAAATTCATCTGGATTAAGAATAAAGGGTAGTGATTATGATCTTTTTTAAAGAACATCATCATGTCTTGCAGACAGCATTGAAAATGTTGATAGCTTTTCTCCTGTAAGAAACCATCCTGTGTTTCGCTATATTTTTTACTCTGGAAAACGACTTTATTTTGATTTAGAATAATGGTTATTTATTATGATTTTATGTAAAGAACACTGACATATTTGAAAAATGTCGACCATGTTTTTGTTATTTTTATTCATACACATCATAAGCAACATGCTTTCGATTATTGACGCGGATTTTATTCTATGGACGGCGACTGAATATTGAATGCCGGATCTGACGCCTGCTATCAATACTAGATAATTAAGTGCCCGCTATCCGGCATCCTATCCATAGCAATTTACACTGGGGATTTCATTTAGCCATCCAGTCTATGAAAGAATAAACGCAATCTACTTGAGTCCACCGGCAAATACATTTCATATGGACTTTATGTGTAGACTTCACAACCAAGTATTGTACACACTGGGCTACACAGGCAAATTTTCGCCGTTCAGTACCGTTCAGTTATGTACCACTCAGTTCGGTTTTCTTTCATGTTTCTAGGTAACCTGTTTCTGTGTACCCTGTTGGCACGTTATATTCATATGAAGCTTGTTACTGTCAAGTCCTGACTGAACAGTACTGTGCAGTTAGCAATCAGTTAAAATATAGCAGTATATATCCGGGTTTGTGTGGTTACTTACCGATAAAAGATGGGTAATCCATTGATAGCCACCACGGTCCTAATTCTGACTTGAAGGCTATTGGTCAGTTACTCACTGCGAGAAGAGCTCAAGTTTGCCATTCCGGAAACTCTCTGAAAATCTATTGGAATCTGTCACGTTAGTTTCACTTTCGTATTTCTAGGTAACCTGTTTCTGTTGTTTATTCTCCGTCAGAATTTATATGGTCTATCGCATGTTTACAAATAAAAAAAGAGAAAAAAAACTTTGGCGTCTCCAGACCCATTCCGGGACAACGACTGCTTTAGATAATGAATTTTTTTAGATGCATCTCCCGATTGCAATCTTCAATTATATATATTCCTTCCAAATGTCTAGGAGGATAGGATCAATACAGACACCTTTTCGAATTATAGTAAGATTATATCTATAAAGGGCGCTATTAAAATTCGTGTCACTCAGAAAATGTTTGCAAATTGTGTTGGTCTACCGATCAATAAAGTATAATTGTACAGGCCCTATTTTGACACATGCACAGACGAGGAAATGTTATCTTGCATATGAAACTCTATATAGAGTAATTAAGAAATAAAGATGCAAATTGGTGATACAAACTAGTGGACTCATGCCAACAGTTGTTTATCTCGGAATTTTGAAACCAACTTCCGGGGGCTTTATTTCGATTCAAACATACAAATTCGAATAGTTATTACAAAATTCTATCAAATTAGAAATAAAAAAACAATGCACGTGTATGCCTTCCACTTCGATCAAATCAATCTCAAAATGAGCACTTCCCCCAGCTGGCCACTGCGAACGTCGTTGCAAGCTGTGGGAAAGTATAAAATACGCACGCGCTCGCTATAGCTACCTCCCCCACCCGTAGCAACTTCTACATGTCACAACTGTACCAATTGCGACAATTGTGTCATGGGCGGTTGTCACTCTAAAAAAGTGGTAGCATGTTGACGCTTATTGCCACAACTGGCGACCAGTACTTCTCTCGTGCAACTATTTTTATATCACACGTGATGTAGGCGCTAAAAAATTGTCCCGTATATAAGAATGATGGTTTGACACCTAGGAATGATTGTCCGTCCATATGAATGATTGATTGGCATTCGGGAATAACGGTCCCCCATCAGAAAATGGTTTCCGCAGCAAGAAGTAATTGAGGAGTATAGATGAATGATGATTCGACATCCAGGAATGACTGTTCACCCATATGGATGACTGAATGCATACAGGAATAACGGTCTCACTCATGAATCATAGTCCCCAACTTCGCCCATAATGATTGCCCAGCATATGTGGATGACGGTCCGCCCCGAGATGCAGGAATCGTTTATTGGCATGAAGGAATGATGCCCCCTCAGGTATGATATTCCCCTATCTAGGAATGGTTGTCCGTCAATAAGGGTAATCGGATTATCCAACTGTTGTAACCGCTGGAACATCTGCTAGTCATAATCAAGTCACTGTAGGTCATTGAGATAGAGGAAGCAGTTGTTCCAGTGGTCACAACAGGTGAATTACTATCAACTGGATAACGCCATTGTCCAGCATATATGAAGGAGGGCTTGGACTCTAGGATTGGATGTTCGTCCCTATGAAAGATTGACCACCATACAGAAATGATGGTTCTGTGACCGGGAGTGATATTTCATCCCCCAGAAATGATGGCTCTGTTACCTGGGGTGATATTTCATCACCCCAACATGATGGTTCTGTTCACAGGAGTGATTTTTCATCCCCCAGAGATGATGGTTCTGTTACCAGGAGTGATATTTCATCTTCCAGATATGATGGTTCTGTTACCAATAGTGATATTTCATCCCCAGAAATGATGGTTCTGTTACCAGGAGTGATATTTCATCCCCAGAAATGATGAGTCTATTGCCAGGAGAGATATTTCATCCCCAGAAATGATGGTTCTGTTACCAGGAGTGATATTTTATCCCCCAGAAGTGATGGTTCTGTTACCAGGAGTGATATTTCATTCCCCAGAAATGATGGTTCTGTTACCAGGAGTGATATTTCATCCCCATAAATGATGGTCTATTGCCAGGAGAGATATTTCATCCCCAGAAATGATGATTCTGTTACCAGGAGTGATATTTTATCCCCCAGAAGTGATGGTTCTGTTGCCAGGAGTGATATTTCATCCCCAGAAATGATGGTTCTGTTACCAGGAGTGATATTTCATCCCCCAGAAATGATGGCTCTGTTACCTGGAGTGATATTTCATCACTCCAAAATGATGGTTCTGTTCGCAGGAGTGATTTTTCATCCCCCAGAAATGATGGTTCTGTTACCAGGAGTGATATTTCATCTTCCAGATATGATGGTTCTGTTACTAATAGTGATATTTCATTCCCAGAAATGATGGTTCTGTTACCAGGAGTGATATTTCATCCCCAGAAATGATGAGTCTATTGCCAGGAGAGATATTTCATCCCCAGAAATGATGGTTCTGTTACCAGGAGTGATATTTTATCCCCCAGAAGTGATGGTTCTGTTACCAGGAGTGATATTTCATTCCCCAGAAATGATGGTTAAGTGATGGTTCTGTTCACAGGAGTGATTTTTCATCCCCCAGAGATGATGGTTCTGTTACCAGGAGTGATATTTCATCTTCCAGATATGATGGTTCTGTTACCAATAGTGATATTTCATCCCCAGAAATGATGGTTCTGTTACCAGGAGTGATATTTCATCCCCAGAAATGATGAGTCTATTGCCAGGAGAGATATTTCATCCCCAGAAATGATGGTTCTGTTACCAGGAGTGATATTTTATCCCCCAGAAGTGATGGTTCTGTTACCAGGAGTGATATTTCATTCCCCAGAAATGATGGTTCTGTTACCAGGAGTGATATTTCATCCCCATAAATGATGGTCTATTGCCAGGAGAGATATTTCATCCCCAGAAATGATGATTCTGTTACCAGGAGTGATATTTTATCCCCCAGAAGTGATGGTTCTGTTGCCAGGAGTGATATTTCATCCCCAGAAATGATGGTTCTGTTACCAGGAGTGATATTTCATCCCCCAGAAATGATGGCTCTGTTACCTGGAGTGATATTTCATCACTCCAAAATGATGGTTCTGTTCGCAGGAGTGATTTTTCATCCCCCAGAAATGATGGTTCTGTTACCAGGAGTGATATTTCATCTTCCAGATATGATGGTTCTGTTACCAATAGTGATATTTCATTCCCAGAAATGATGGTTCTGTTACCAGGAGTGATATTTCATCCCCAGAAATGATGAGTCTATTGCCAGGAGAGATATTTCATCCCCAGAAATGATGGTTCTGTTACCAGGAGTGATATTTTATCCCCCAGAAGTGATGGTTCTGTTACCAGGAGTGATATTTCATTCCCCAGAAATGATGGTTAAGTGATGGTTCTGTTACCGGGAGAGATATTTCATCCCCAGAAATGATGGTTCTTTTACCAGGAGTGATATTTTATCCCCCAGAAATGATGGTTCTGTTACCGGGAGTGATATTTCATCCTCCCAAGATGATGAGTCTATTGCCAGGAGAGATATTTCATCCCCAGAAATGATGGTTCTGTTACCAGGAGTGATGTTTTATCCCCCAGAAGTGATGGTTCTGTTACCAGGAGTGATATTTCATTCCCCAGAAATGATGGTTAAGTGATGGTTCTGTTACCGGGAGAGATATTTCATCCCCAGAAATGATGGTTCTGTTACCAGGAGTGATATTTTATCCCCCAGAAGTGATGGTTCTGTTACCAGGAGTGATATTTCATTCCCCAGAAATGATGGTTAAGTGATGGTTCTGTTACCGGGAGAGATATTTCATCCCCAGAAATGATGGTTCTGTTACCAGGAGTGATATTTTATCCCCCAGAAATGATGGTTCTGTTACCGGGAGTGATATTTTATCCTCCCAAGATGATGGTTCTGTTCCCAGGAGTGATGTTTCATCCCCCAGAAATCATGGTTCTGTTACCAGGAGTGATATTTCATCCCCCAGAAATGATGGTTCTGTTACCAGGAGTGATATTTCATCCCCCAGAAATGATGGTTCTGTTACCAGGATTGATGTTTCATCCCCCAGAATTCATGGTTCTGTTACCAGGAGTGATATTTCATCCCCCAAAAATGATGGTTCTGTTACCAGGAGTGATATTTCATTCCCAGAAATGATGGTTCTGTTACCAGGAGTGAGATTTCATCCCCCAGAGATGATGGTTCTGTTGCCAGGAGTGATATTTCACCCCCAGAAGTGAAGGTTTGGGGCGCCACTCATGATTAATCTGCTTTAGTCAAAAACAACAAAGGTATACACGCCTTGCCGGTCGTCTAAAACTAGCAAAAAGTGTGATGTTTCCTTCCCATAGTGCAATGCGAACCACGAGTAAACTTTTGCCTCAAGCATGCTGTAAGTACAAGCACTGACTGAAAATTTATGAAAAAAGGTATTTCAAAGGCCTTTTAACATTGATTTCTTAAGACTTTTTCCACTCTACAAAGGTTCAGTAACATTCCAGGTCCCTGTCAGCTTCTGAAACTGTCTATAAACAAAATGATGACGAGGGTTTTGCCGAGGCTCATGTTGAAGGCATTGCTGTATCCAAATCTTGCTCCTGAAAAGGGGGCAATAACTCTCCTTTTCGCCACCTTCTGACGATCGGCAAGTCGTGTATTGCGTAACCAGATGCTGCGCTACATGTTTCTCGTGTCTGCCTGGGGCGAGTTGTTCTGTTCAATCCAGGTTGGAAATATAATCAATGTTAACGTTGCGTTAAATGACGTATTGTTTTTTTTGATTTACAGTTTAATAAAGCATTGTACACAAACACTGTCCAGGAAACTTCGCAAGGTGTAAGTGGTGACATGGATCGTGACCATGGACTGACATGTTGATGCTGATCTGATAGTATTTAGTGTATAAATGCTCCCTTTCCAACCGTTTTCGTGTGTAAATCTTGTACGAATGACAGGTGTGCCGTATGGATACGGTGCTTCGGTCATATTGGACAGACAGTCAAATAATAATGCAACAGTACTGCTTAATCTTTCCTGGGAGGGTGGGAACTATCATTCTTACCAGGGCGGTCATTTTTCCAGTATGCTGATCAATCTTTTTCAAAGACGAACAACCATTCCTGGGTGTCGAATCATTACTCCTAGCGGCGAACAGCTTTTGCTGAAGGTCGAACCAGCATTCCCAAGTTTGAATTATCAAATTCCTATTTCGCAAATTCTCGTTTTGTTTCGCAAAATACAGTAAGCCTACATCTACCTCTAGAGATATATCCGTGAAGGCCGCAAAATGATTCGTCAAGTCTTCTGATCGAGACGCACATGTCACAAGAATACTTATTCCTATGAAATATCGTAGCAATTGGTCAACTTTGAAATTCGAGAATAATGCTTCATTTACTGGCGTTTCCATGGCTAACCAAATATTTTTAACCACCATTTCCGGCATCGTTGTATACCATCACATATATATAGTCACTTTCCCCGTGCAAATTCGTTACTTGATAATCGATATTGATTTACGGAGCAATTTCAACAGAAACACTAGAGCGGCACAAGCTCGAAGATCAAATATGTCAACTTTCACGATGATAGGATATGTATATCGTGCGAAGATCTTCTTCGGGCAGAGTTCTTATCCAAGATGGTCACCGGGGCTTTCGATCAAATCGACTTCATGTGATTGTCTAATTCATCATGTAAAGTTCCAGCTACGATTAAAACGATCAAAGCGTGCCTGGGATACAAATCATCACAGGGATTACTCCTGCGCCTTGTGTTGTTTTAGAAATATGCAGTAAATATATTTGTCTGTGGTGGTCACATAACTTATTGTCAGTACGCCGGCATCGTTTTCCACCACCCTTTTTAAGTTGCGTTTAAATGATGAATCGACTCAAATCACATTTGGCTCTAACCTGTGGGCAAGGTCAATAAGGAATAAATATGACGGTCTAAAATGAAGCAGCAGCATGCCAAAGATAGTGACTCCAAATGCAAGATTTACAAAGAATATGTAAAGTTGCCGTAATTGTGTTTTCCCCGGAAATATATCTGAAGAGGGTCAAAGTTGATGCCATTTACGCACGTATGTTGACGAAATGCAATCTTAAGTAAGATCTTGTTCTAAAGTATCCACATATGAAATTTGAAAAGAATAAGGGTTTGCAATGTTTTTGTCGGTAGGTCAGGATTTACGTCACATTTTAGCGAAAGATCTCGTCTTTGTAGATGCAGCAGCATATAAGTGTACCGTTCATCATTCAGTATTCGCTCGGTGTCAGTATAATGTGACTGAGTGGGGTGTCATGTCTGCCTCGGTATGATATTTCAGTGGGACAGCACTATAAAATGGCAGCATTAGATCTGCTCTGTTACAAGTAGGAACGACTTCCCCTCCCCCTCCCCTCCCTTCCCTTCCCCGTCGTGATATAGCTGAAAAAATGTTGAAAGCGACGTTAAACCCTTTTCACTCACTCACCCATTCAGTATTCAGCCGTCGTCCATCGAAACACTTTCGCGTCCATAATCTAAAGGCTGAATTCAAATAACAGCAGTTGATGCTAATGTTGTTGTATGGAATATGGAATGGGTCTTTGGATTATGAGCGCGGATGTTCTTTGGTGGACGAAGGCTGGGCTGTGGGTGGCGGATCAGACGCTTGTAATTTGCACCAAAACATAGGCTAGTTTCCTCCAAGATAGAAGCGGACAACAGTTTTCAACGATAGCGGTAAGACATCGCGATGTTCCAAATATCAAATCCGCATCGCTTATCAACATTCTTGCACCATATAATTTTCGTTAAAAAGTCGTTATCCTGAGAAAAATGTATGTCAGTCACGCTTTGATTATGACTGCTCATATGAACGCCATGAAAATCTTGGAGTACATGGGGGCCGGGTAAAGCGGAATATGACACAATTTTCGAAACGATAATGGGGGTAGGTGAATTTAAACAACCTTGTCACTCTTATTAATATCCCAATCTGTCTAAACTACAGTACATATTACTCATCAATAACGGCAGAGTTGTAAAATATCAAGATGTGTTTATGTAATCCAATCGTGTGACGTCACCTGAGGACCGTATCAAAATGTCAAATGAAAAAAAAACCCGAAAAGGTGGTATATGTATTTCCTTTGCAATATATATTTTAACATTGAGCCAATCGGTCTAAACATCATGACCCATAGCCCAGCAATGCGTAGCGCTGTTTTCTAATACATGAGGTCATGGTTGTTTTCCAACTGTATGTTTGACTGTGACATTAAGCCAAATTCCCTCCCTCCTCTTCCAACTGTATGGTATAACTGTGAGTTAACACTCGAATGTTATTTAAACAATAGAATATCTCCCTAAGCGGGCATGTGCGGTTGAACTGTTGTATCTTTCTTATTAATAGCCCTAGCTGTCTGGAATCTATTATATTGTATTCAGTATAAATTCCAGTGTCCTACACAATCAGAATTTAGTTTTGTGTCGCAATTGTATGACATCATTCAACGGGCATATTCAAATATCAGCTTGAACAAAAAATAACCCTTTCCGGAGAAGGGATTCCGTATACTTCAATAGACATAGTTTACTTATTAATGATCCAATCTTACTAAACAGCATCATTTACAGTTCAGCATTTCGTGTGGTGTTTATTATTATCACATGTGGTTTATGCAACTCAGTTTTATGATTTCAGTTAGAGGCAAAACGTGCCTATTGAACAGAAAATACACCCTCTGAAAAACGGGGGAATATATCATTGAAGATTCAAATTACCTTAACTATAGCCTAATCTGTCTGAACTTCATTCCCTACTGTTCAGCAATACTGGAAGATTTACATCGTATCAGCATACGCCTATTTTTATGTCAACTGATAACATGAAATGAGGAACATATCCAAATTAGTGGTAGAAACAAAATGCTTCCCTCATTTAGACGGTATGCATACGTGTACACTTTTCTGATTACTGATTCAGTGTGTCTAAACATTAACTAATCTTCAGAATTGGTCAACGTGAGCAAACAGTGACAGTTCTTCTTCTACCTTAAACGACGTCCAAAATAATAGTGGACTGTCTCGACTTTCCCTCAAAATATAGGATAGAGAAAACAAACCAATGCAAATAGTATTGAAAATTGTGTATTTTCATGAAAATAGTCATTGCCAACTAACCAATTGTTCATATTTTATCCATCTCATAAGCCGCACATTGAAGGAATGTTCTGAAAATGAAAACATATTGTTCGGAATGGTTGTCCATGCTGATACGTTGACGAGAGGAGACAGCGTTCTGAGGAAATTTCCTCAGAATCGCAATCTGTCTTCCATGTCTACCGGCTGAGAAAGATCGCTCGGAAGGATATGTAGCTATGGCCTGGACGTTTTGAGGAAATTTCCTCAAAATAGCAATCTATCTTTCATGTCTGCCGGCAGAGTATATCGTTTGGAATCATTCTCCAAGAAGACATGTGTTGAGAAAATGATAATTTTGTAGCTAATGACAGGACCTCGAAAACTTAAAATAATCATTTCGATATATTTGATTTTGAGGAAATTTCCTCAAAAGGAAAATATGTTGTTTGGAATAGCTGCCTACGCTAAGCATAGGTTATTCTGAGGAAATTTCCTCAAAATCAAAATCTACTTTTCAGAATAGGGTTCAGTGTTTTTGCGTAGTAACGTCGAAAACGCATTTGGGAAATTTGATCCACTGGTCGGAATGACTGTCCATAATTAATAAGGAAAAGTTGCTTGTTAGAGTGTTTGTCCATGTTCATAGACTGAATAAGTTTGAGAGGGTCAATTTTATACTCGCCATTCGGAAAGATAGTCTATGTTATGTACGTTAACTGTTACAAATCAAATTGTGGGGAGATATCCTCAATTGAAATTATCTTTCCGAATGAGTGTCCCAGTTCACGGGCTAAGTAAGGTAGATAACGTTTCGGGCAGTTTTGAAGAAATTTCCTCAAAATGGCAATGCATCGTTCAAAATGATTGTCGTGAAATATATGTTAACTCCGCGGTCATTCCCTCAAATTGGAAATCTACCATTCGGAATAGTACTTCATTTCCAAACACTTACTAAATAGAGTGAAACAGATTTTGAGGAAATTTCCTCAAAATTGAAAATCTATCGTTCAGCATAATTATCTAGGTAGAGCAGACAGCTTTTTGAGGAAATTTCTTCTAAATAGAGCGAAACAAGATTTTGAGGAAATTTCCTCAAAATCGAAAATCTATCGTTCAGCATAAAGCATCAGTTATATTTGCCGTACTTGTGTTTACCAAGAGTCGTGCAATAAACTTGATTGATTGACTGATTGATAATCATCTACATGTAAGTAGAGCAGACAGCTTTATGAGGAAATTTCTTCAAAATGAAAATTACCACAAGGGATGAGCTATACAAGTGAGATGATTGAAACAATTTCCTCACAATTGAAATGTGTCGTTCAGAATGTTTGTCCACGAACACTCCCCAGTGATGTTCTTGTCTTGAATTCCAAGACGCCGTCCAAATACATGCTCACTGGTTTTTGGCAAAAGTGGTATGTTGTTGCTTCTAGTTTCAGGGCAATGTACACTTCATTTTTGGTGAATTCTACAAGAATGAAATGCTCGTCAGCCACATGTCGTCGCTTCTCTGGACTACACGTCGTCCCGGAAGAAACCTGAAATCGACAAAGGCAGATATTTCAGCATGTTGATATGTCCGTGTAATGATTTCGTGCATCCCAATCGAGAGCCCACAATATTCCACGATGTCTGAACTTACAAACATGTAGTGTAAACGTACCATTCAAATGGTGGTAGAAAACAATGAGGGCGTACCGACAAGAAGTCATAAGTAAGTCCATGAGCAAATCATTAAGACAGATGTACAGAAATAAGTTTCTTCACAGATGTGCGTCTTGTTGATCGCCTGGTTGATATCCTCAGATAAACGATCTTTGCCTGACAGGATATCTATTAATAATCCCTCTTCTCAGCCCATTTTTTGTTTTAATTCACATAGCGTGTTATCGCTAATATAATTTACAGAAGGTAACAATGCAGGAATATGTGATGAACATCTAACGCTTTCATTTTATTCCAACAGACGTTGTATGATGATGGGGCCCTACCGAAATATCATCCATTGAAAACATAGACCGCTAACATAATCTCCTATAGTTTATTGGTACAAGCGACTGATATCTACTCTATGCTTCATATCAAATGATATGGTTTGTTGTCATGAGTTTCTGCTGTCTGTTTACTAAGACCAAGGGTGCATAATATGTACATACTATGACACAGTCATCCTTCCTTTTCAGCTGCTCTGGCGGCCATACCTTAAGAAGCAGCGGCTCTCTCCTGTGCTTCATTTGTGTCAGTCACCAACTGTTGCCTGATATCATTGTTGGATTACAAAGAAATCATCCAGTTGCTAATTATGTCCTATTATTTCTGGTATATCTTGGTGGCTTATAATATTTTTCTGTGACGTCATATAATGACCTACATTCATGGACAAATTTCAAATTCCTAACGGTTTTCCAGTTATAACCCTTTAGTCGCAAAACTGTTGGTGGTTATATCTCGAGAACCAAGGTCAAGGTCAGGCTGAAAATTCAGCGAACTAATACCGGTATAAGGGGGGTACACATGCACTAAATTACAGATTCCTGCATGGTGTAGCTTTTGAGAACAACGCGAACAATATTTTTCACATTGTCCGATATTCAAGGTCGAATCCGATCGTTTTATAAGTAGCGCCAAAAGAAAGACAATATTGTGCTTACTATCTTGTCATTGTTTCTTGAACGTCAGTATGCTACTTTGTAAGTAAATGGAAGTCATATTTTCGATATTTGGTTGCTTATCACTTCGAGAATCAAGGTCAAGGCCGAGTTTTTATACAAGTGCTGACCTTGTGACGTCATGTAGGTCACGTGACCTTATGTTCAGGCTGATCGCATTAGCGTTCAAAATTTGACCACCAAAGTTTGCATTCATTTACAGATGCTCCTGTAGGTGAAATTTAAGGTCACATCCATTTCCATTTCGGTCATTAAAGTGTTCAGTAATGTTAGGAGTATCAATGCCGTACCTTATTTCCTCACAAATAAAGTGTTCAGTAATGTTAGGAGTATCAATGCCGTTTACCTTATTTCCTCACAAATAAAGTGTTCAGTAATGTTAGGAGTATCAATGCCGTACCTTATTTCCTCACAAAATAACGGGTTTTGAAAAACATTAAGAAGTGGAGAAATCGACAGTTACGAGTGTTTTCTCTAACTTAAACGATAGACTCTTTGTTGTAAAGGGTGTAGATTATTTTTCGCGAATCTACACTTCCATTATGTAATTGCGTGAGTATTATTGTACGTAGAAGGTGCGGTTACGAGTCGGCTTCTCAGACTCAGTGGTATACTGAAATACTGCATGTAAGCAGACATAGACTTCGTCAAGAAATTCAGCACTAAAAAATCGGTGGTCTCGGTGTAAGAAGAAGTGGTATTGTTGTCTATTTGTTGCACACTTTTGTCCCTTTGGTAAAAACTATCACTTGTCTATGTTGATATTATAATCTAGTTTTTATCATTTTATTGTCTGACTTTGTATTTATAAAATTAACTGGTATTTAGCTGTTGTGCGTGGTCGACACATCGCCTGGTTATCTTCGTTTCAGTTTACGTGGTTAAATTAATAATCGTGTTAATATTTTGTCCGTACCGTCATGACTGCCATAATATAACGAGTTGTATTGATATGATGGACCCGCCGTAAACAATTTCAGCAGGTCAATTCTCGGTCAACTCTTTCGAGGGGACTTCGAGACTTGACGGCAGAGTCGCTCACATCATCATTGATGAGAGCGTCTGCACTGTGGTTGTCTTGTGCTTGATGATTTGTGTGACTAACTTTTACCGAAGTAACTTCACCGACCGTGGACATAGCTAAGATTCATAGCGTCTCCCTTCCCTCACCGCTATGTCAACGACAAATACATTTCCCTGGTGGTAACTCGAACATCTCCATGGCGCACTTGTTATTACTTTTGCGCCCTATTGGACCTTCATTAACTTGAGAAAATGGGCCGCCATGAATAAAACTACCATAATCGATGTTGTGATCATCAGCCGCTGTATACAGTGGGTCAATAAAGAAGGAAATGCCCATCTTCTTGACCCTCGATCTCAGGTGATTTTGAGGCTCCATAGGGATAATCTTAACGTCTGTAATTAACATATGACCAACGAAGAGCCAGGTAGTCTGCCATTTCTGTATTTTTATTCATGGCGGCCCATTTTCTCAAGTTAATGAAGGTCCAATAGGGCGCAAATGTAATAATAAGTGCGCCATGGAGATGTTCGAGTTACCATCAGGGAAATGTATTTGTCGTCGGCATAGCGGTGAGGGAAGGGAGACGCTATGAATCTTAGCTACCGCGGACATTCCTTGGATGGACAACGAGCACGGATTTACTGTGTTGAAGCGACTCCTTTCTTTATGATTTCGGATGTGGATTTACCACAAAATGCTTTGTTTCACTTGGATTTGTGGTGTGCTTTTCGAGATTTGTTGCAGGTTTAAAACAGCACACGCCTCTTCTCGATTGCGCAATATAAAAGTTCACTAGCCTGTGTGTACTAGAGGGACTATACATGTGTGAAACTAATATGTGGTGGTTGTAGTACATTCTAAAAAAATAATCTACAGTCGCTGAATAGTGTGACGTCACAACTACCGTTTAAAGGGGAGATAACTGCTTTTTTCCCCTGCTCGTGGGGATATGCAAATAGGCTCAAAATTACCTCAATACGATAAACTATGAATTCACGGAGTTTCAGCTCTCCAAGTTTTGTCGTTCCGGAGATAGCACAGAAGTTTGGTAGGGGAGGCCCTCCCCCCCCCCCCCTACCCCCAAGGCCAGATACACTCTAAGAAAAATTCAGGAAATAATCCTGAATATATCAGGCTGCACATCCACAACTCAATTTCAGGGATTTTACCTGAAATTCAGTATTAATTTCCTGAAATTCAGGTATATCATCCATGAATTAAAGCTACACAGCCAGAAAAAACGGTGTTGGCCCAACACCATTTTTTAGTGTTCAGGTGGTGTTGATGTGGTGTTGATAAAAGGTGTTGACATAATTCAACACCAAAATGTGGTGTGGAGGCCAGTTCAACACCAAAAAACGGTGTTGAGAAAATGGTGTTGAAAATCTAACACTGAAAAATGGTGTTGAGAAAATGGTGTTGACCCAATCCAACACTGAAAAATGGTGTCAAGACCAGTTCAACACCAAATACGAAGCTGCGCATCAAAAAAACCCTCGGCTCTGGGTACATTCATAATGCATTCAATTTGAACCAAGATGTCAGGAACACCAAGCAGTCAAGTGACAAATATACAGATTATCAAAAATTTTGCAATTAGAAATGATCCCTAAGATTTCCGTCCAATCAGAGAAACCGGTATTCATTACATAAATTTCTTGACGCATCAATGATGTATACCAAATTTTACAACGAGCATTTGAATGGTATCAGAGATAGAGATCATTGATGATTTCGCATAAATGAAAGATGGCCGCCCATCCTTCCCGCCACTCAGAGGAACTAATGTGATTATTCATTGAAAGTCTGTTGATACATTGATGCTATATACCAAGTTTCGTATAGAACACTGAAATGGTATCAGAGATATACATCATTAAAGATTTTGCATAAATTAAAGATGGCCACCAAGGTTTCCACCCAATCAGGGATACCAGAACAGTCATTTACCGTAAGTCTCTTGATGCATCGATGATGTATACCAGATTTTACATCAAGCACTTGAACGGTATCAGAGAACGAGATCATTAATGATTTTGCATAAATTAAAGATGGCCCCCCATCCTTCCCCCCACTCAGAGGAACTGATGTGGTCATTCAATGCAAGTCAGTTGTTACATCGATGCTGTATACCAAATTTGGTATAGAACACTTAAATTGGATCAGAGATATATATCATTAAAGTTTTTGCATAAATTAAAGATGGCCGCCAAGGTGTTCGGTCAATCAGATGTCGATGCACAGTATCTGGATGTATCGATGATGTATACCAACTTTCATATAAAACAACTGAATGGTAACAGAGATATGTATCATTATCGATTTCGCATAAATTAAAGATGGCCTCCAGGATTTCCAGTCAATCAGAAAAGCCGGTTTGGTAATTAATTGAAAGTTGCTTGATGTATCGATGATGTATACCAACTTTCGTATTGAACAGTTCAATGGTTTCCGAGATATGGATCATTATCCATTTCGCATAAAATTAAAGATGGCCGACAAAGTTTTCACCCAATCAGGTCCCAATTAAATAGGCTTCTGGTCCTTGACTAGGTAAATAAGCATACCAAATTTGGAATTCTTCAGTGGAACCGTTCTCCGGCTATCTCGCTCACGTACGGACAGACGGACGTACAAGACGACGACAATACCCCATGGCCAAAATTGGCCGAGGGGTAAAAACGGTGTTGACATAACGCAATCTGATTAAAACTCAGACTTAATAAACCGCTCCTCTATCGGACATATCGCTGATTAAGATCTGGGACAGTTCATATCTTAAATCTGTCGCGCATGTCAGACTGGCGACCAATCACAGTCCAGCCTCACAGGCGAAGAGCTTATATTGGCGCTTTCCATTTGGAGGCAAAGCCAGCATTGCTCGGGCACAGTAAATGGAACGTGCACAATCAAGGCATTGCCAGCAGCCACGCCGACTACGCGAAATGGAAAGCGCCCTATATTCAGAGGCGGCCAAGTTCGGAGGGCGAGATCAAAAGTTATAGTTTGCCATGCGTGCCCGCAATAAAGCAGGAGCGACTGCAGATGTTTTCTTGCATGCTACGTAAAAAGACACTGTATAGCCGTTCCTACCGGCTACGGGATATCCTTATCTTGCCGAGTGTACGGACGAAACACAGAAAAATCCAACCCCCATGCCGGCGGATGACGAAGTTCTTGCTGTCGACTCCAGTTCATGAGCGATCACCGAAGATCATTATTTGCTCCCCGTTGCTCTCTTTACTCCCCGTTGCTCTCTTTATTTAATGACAGACCAGGTGAAAAGATCAAGGGATATTTCTTGCACTTCTGGATATATAGGTACGGTTATTTTCTTTCATAAAATTAGTTCATAACTGCATCACAACAACAACGGAGATTAGGAGATTAGCCGTCACGCTATACTACGAGGTGTCTCATTGGGCGACTATTTGACCCGGAAGCTATTTGATTCGGAGTTCATCTGACAGATTTGTTATAGGAACTGTCCCAGATCTTAATCAGCGACATGTCCGATAGAGGAGCGGTTTATTAAGTCTGAGTTTTAATCAGATTGGACAGAATGGCGTTGAAAATCTAACACTGGAAAATGGTGTTGAGACCAGTTCAACACAAAAAACAGTGTTAAGAAAAGGGGGCGATTTTCACCGTTAATTCGGATTTCCGCCCCCTTTGAGGTTGGTGATCGTTTGCAATCGATAAAATATTATTAATAATGTAACATTTAACAGCTCAAAGAATCAATTGTGTGATAAAGACTCCAGAAAAGAGTAACAAACAGCTATAAATACAACAGTGGCTTAACTCAGCTGCCAAATTTCTGGGATGACGCCGTTATTGTCGGCATATAGCACATACCAGTACGTGAGTTCTATTGATATCTCCACATGTTAATCTGTATAATTAACAGCTTTATAGAAGCAGAATAAAACAAAATTAAATCAAATTATCCGCAAAGGGCTATATGCTGACAATAACGCTAAAACAAGTATATATCTGCGTTATTTACTATTTCCTGATCAATAAGTCAATCTTTAAGGCAATCATTCAATCTGTATAATTAACAACCTTATGGAAACAGAACGGGGAGAAAGTAAAACAGATTATCCGTGCTATATGCTGGTGGCCATATTCCGTTGTGTTAACCCCAGGATTTTGACGGCTAGGTAAGCGCCCTGTAGCTCGCTGTCGTAGGTTTATTTAAAGCTGAATTGGTTTAAAAAATTACTTTATACCGAGCAAGTAGACAAAGAAGTTGGAATTTTCCAGTCATAATTGCCGTATACGTATAGAGTAAACTTACTTGTACGTATTTTGCCGGTTTATTGCGACGCACAGTGCGCTTTACTGCCAGCTTTTCAACTTTTCATTGGAAAAAGAAACACAAATTTGCAAATGACGGACGCATATTATGACGTAAAGGGCTATATGCTGACAATAACGCTAAAACAAGTATATATCTGCGTTATTTACTATTTCCTGATCAATAAGTCAATCAATAAGGCAATCATTCAATCTGTATAATTAACAACCTTATGAAAACAGAAGGGGGGGGGGGGAGTAAAACAGATTATCCGTGCTATATGCTGACAATAACGGTGTTTACCGCTGTGTTAACCCCAGGATTCTGACGGCTGGGTAAGCGCCCTGTAGCTCGCTGTCGTAGGTTTGTTTAAAGCTGAATTGGTTTGAAAAATTACTTTATACCAAGCAAGTAGACAAAGAAGTTGGAATTTTTCAGTTTAAATTACCTGTTCCTTGGTGGGATAATGAGTGTACTAATGCTATTAAACAAAGGAAAAGGGCTAAGAATAGGGCACGGCATACCATGATTGCAGAAGATATTATTAATTACAAACAAAAAAAAGCTATTGCACAAAAAACTATTAAAACTGCACGTAGAAATCACTGGCAGGAATATTGTTCTAAATTAAATTCTGACTCAAACATTAAGGAAGTGTGGAGCCAGGTTAAAACTGTTAGTGGGAGTAATAAACGCTCCCCTATTCCTACTTTACATCATGGAAATGAGTCTTTTGTATCAAATGAAGAAAAGAGTAATATTCTTGTGGACAACTTTGCTTTTGTCAGCAGTGATGAAAATTATGATGCAGACTTTGTTATTCATAAGGATGAGGTGGAAAAAGACAATTCTCCTTTATTTAATAATATCTGTTTTGATGATATGCCTATCAATGAAGAATTCACCCTATTAGAATTGAAACAAGCCCTACACTCAACTAAATCTAGTAGCCCGGGTGAAGATGGTATTGGCTATGACATGTATAAACACATGCCAGAGTCTTGTCTTAATGTAATTTTATTACTATTTAACACTATATGGGCGCGTATGATTTTACCAAATATTTGGACAAAATCTATCGTTATCCCGGTTCCTAAACCAGGAAAGGATGCTTCTAATCCCACCGCATATAGGCCTATTGCTCTCACATCTAACCTATGTAAATTGATGGAGAAGCTTATTAACAATCGGCTTATGTGGTTTTTAACAAAAAATAATATTTTATCCAAATTTCAAAGTGGTTTTAGGAAAAACAGGAGCACTACTGATCATGTGGTCACTTTAGAAACCTCTATTAAAAGGTCAATTGCAAATAAGGAATACTTACTTGGGGTATTCCTTGATATTGAAAAAGCTTATGACATGGTATGGAAAAACGGTTTATTGATTAAACTAAGTAATATTGGTATTGGTGGTAAAATGCTTGGTTGGATTAAGGACTTCCTGTACAACCGACGCATTCAAGTTCGTATTGGTCAGAGTATATCACGTGTTATGCCAATACAAAATGGCGTCCCTCAGGGAAGTGTTTTATCACCTACCTTATTTAATATTGCTATAAATGACCTACCCGACTGTCTTGATAACAAAGTTAAGTGCTCCTTGTTTGCCGATGATAAAGCTATATGGTTTTCTCATCGAAACTTCAACTTATGTGTTGGAAAAATTCAACAGGCTTTAGATGATATTTTGAAATGGGGGAAAACTTGGGGTTTTAAATTTTCTCCCATTAAATCTGAGGCTGTTCTTTTTACAAAAAAATTTTTGCCTGAGCCACTAGTGTTATTTTACAATGGTGCCAGGTTAAAATGTTCTGATTCATTTAAATATTTGGGGGTTACATTTGATAAATATCTAACATGGCAGGCCCATATTGATATATTGATTAAGAAATGTCAGAAAACTCTCAATCTTATGCGCTGTGTATCTAAACATAATTGGGGTGCTGACAAAAAAATCTTATTAATGATGTATCGGAGTCTAATAAGATCCCGCCTAGATTACTGTTGTGAGGCATACGACTCTGCGTGTGTCTCATTAAAAAACAAACTAGATTCTATACAGTGTCAGGCTCTCCGCATATGTACTGGAGCATTACGTTCAACACCTTTGCATGCTTTACAGGTTGCTTGTGCGGAAATACCACTATCCATCAGAAGACAAATAAGAACCCTCAAATATTTTATGAAAATTAAACAGTCTAGAAATCATCCAACTAGTGATATTCTAGAACCTTCATGGTATGATGGTTTATTTTGGGATAGTAACGTTAAGCGTTACTTCCCATTTAATATTAGAGCAAACATCTTGTATGAACAAACAAATGCTGATGTTTTCTCTATCCAGAATTGTTTTATGCAGAGTTACCCACCCTGGCTGTTGACTGCACCAAATATATATATGGGATTACATACACAAATTAAAAAATCTGACCCACCCCATATTATTACTGGATATACAAAAGAATATATTAAATCTAATTGGAGTGAATACATGCAAGTGTTTACAGATGCCTCCAAGTGTCCAGATACCGGCAGGGTGGGTGCTGCATTTTGCATACCAGAATTAAAATATTCTAAATCCTTTAGAATTAATAATCATGTGAGTGTTTATACAGCTGAGCTGACAGCTATTTTAATGGCACTCAATTTTATTAGAGATACAAGTATATCTAGAGCTGTAATTTTTACAGACTCTCTTAGCTCTTTACAAGCAATGCTTAACTTCTCTTGGAGCCGGTCTTCAAGTATTTTATATGAAATATTATATTTTGTCACTACGATGACTTATGAAAATATTATAATTTATTTCGATTGGGTCCCGGGCCATTCTGGTATATATGGGAATGAGCTTGCGGACTCTCATGCTAAGCACGCATCCGCACTTCCAGATATAAATATACATATGGGATTGACCATAAATGAAGCCATGGCTTGTTTATATCCTTATTTTAAATCTAAATGGCAGGAATGCTGGGATAATTCAGAGAAGGGGCGTTTTTATTATCAATTTCAGCCTTCAGTTACAGACGCCTCTTTGAATTTACCAAATCGCCACGCTGAAGTACTTGTTTTTAGACTTCTTGTCGGGCATATTCTCCTGAATTCATATCTCTTTAGATGTAATTTACATCCCACTGGAGTGTGTGATGCGTGTGATGTAGAAGAAGGCATCAGTCACTATTTATTATCGTGTACACGATTTAATAATCAGAGATTAAACTTTTTTAATGAACTTATATGTGCTGGTGTCTTCAATCATACCATGGAATCCATTTTAAAGCCTAGAAAAAACCGTGATAAAGTTTTTATGGCTATTTATAGAGATATACTGCACACACGCAGATTCTAATTTATATTGATTTTATTATTTTGTTCTACATTTCATATCTAGTCTTGGGGCGGGTACAACTGTTACCTCCCCTTCCATCCTGTGGAATAATTTATAATAGTTTTATTGGTTAATTAATAGTACATGCATATTACAAGTTGATGAATAATAAAATTCTTGAATAGTTTAATATATATTTTCTTACCTGTGGTTAAGAAATTATACCAATATTTCTACTCTGAGAAAGAGTTTTGTTTTAAATGGTATCCTTGCTTTTTCTGATTGGACATTTGTGTCTGATGATACCATGAGGTCATCATTCACGGTGTTCATCGGGACAGGCATAGATATTACATTAAATCTCGTTTTTATTCACCACTCTGTTTAATATACATTTTCTTACATTTGCTTAAGGGAGAGGGTTGGGGTAAACAGTTTTATTTTGAATAATGTCTTTGCTTGTTCTGGTTGGACATTGGTGTCTGATGATACCACGAGGTCATCATTCACTGTCTTCATCAGGATGAGTATAGATATTATATCTAATCTAGATTTTTCTCACATTGTCAAATCTAAATCTATATGATGAGTTTAATTTTTGTTTAAACAAAATATGCATGTGCTATATTAGCCTTTTTAGTTCAGTTTTATATATAATTACTTTTTAGAAAGGGTCGTTAGGATTTTATTATTATTAAATTAATTGTGTTGGTCCATACATGCTCCCTTCCTTTTATGTCTCTAACCTCACCATGACATTAAATAAGGCATTTGGAGTTTGATCTTTCTACATATTTTTTAATCCATTACAAATCCGTATAGTTGGATATTTTAAATCAATATATATGTTGTACATCAAACTCAATGCAACGACCTGGCG
>JAVTVY010048728.1:0-22863 GCA_036873755.1 Hanleya hanleyi
CTCGTCGAACCACGATTCCTTCAAAACCTCCAATCGCCCTACCCTGTCCCACCTACGGTGATGACCATAAACACCCTCGATGGAGAGATGCAACAGATCTTACAGAGACTGGGGTTAAGCGACAGTGAGAAAGTACAACGGTACAATGAGACGCTTCAACGGTACATGACGTTCATGGACCAATACAAAACCTTCTCTACCCCACCACCACCACGTGACACACCGCCGACCTCAGCACCGCTCCAACAGCCGCCATTACCAGGGGTAGCACCCACAGCCCCACAGTGGGTGGAAGACGAAGTGCTGAAGAGTGTACCTGCCTCGTTCAAGAAACAAGCTGGCCTGGTATTACAACGTATGAAACAGAATCCTAACATGACTTGGAATGATAAAGGCGAACTACTGGTACAGAATCAGGTGGTCCCAGGGACCCACATGACGGATTTAGTGAATGACCTGATGCGTCAACGCAGGTCGCACACGGATCCTCGAGGATGGGAGGTCTTCGCTCAAGGCTTGAAAGACATGCATGTACCACAGGAATTGGTGGGGAACCCCCTCCGCTGGGCCTTTATGCAGCGAACCCAGCAATCGCCGAGTGGCCCACTACCTTCTTGGGAATCCGAATGGGAACCGGTGTCACCCTCCAAAACACCACCACCACAACGGGCACCTTCTTTTCAGACCTTTAAAAAACCATCATTGATCAGGACACCCCACATCTCCAGAGCCGTGACACGTAGCAAGTCACCGCGACGAACACGACGCCGGACACAACGACACACCTCTGTTACGGGTGGTCCCCATTAAAAAGACGTATGGCGATCAAGTCACCCACAGTTTCACCCACATGCTCTACCTGCCCGTACGACAAACCGACATCAACATTATCACGGTGGATATAAGAGATGACACGGGACGACCAGTAGCATTCGAACGAGGAAAAGTGGTGCTGACACTTCATTTTCGACAAGCACGTGCTCCCCACTTTGCATAATGAAAGTACCTTACGAGTGCGATGCACGCAGCTATATGGACTATTATGACCAACAGGCCGGGGGTGGCTTTCCGGTCTTTAGCGGTGCACGCATGCAACGAGGACATGGGCTGGGGAACATACTCGGCAGCATCGTCAAAACGTTCCTGCCCTTGGTGACGCGTGGGGTGAAAGCAATCGGCAAACAAGCGGTACGCAGTGGACTGGAAGTGGCCGGTGATGTCTTGGGGGGTACGGCACCCAAAGACGCCTTGAAACGGCGGGCCAAAGAAGCGGGAGGCGTCTTGGTGGCCAAAGCACGACGCACCGTAGGGAATAAAAGAGCTGCCCCACCGAGACCACGCACCAGTCGACGACCGACCCAGCGACGACGCACATCGAAGACCCAGGATATCTTTTCTTAAACATGTCCTTAATCCACGCAGAGTCCTGCCCCTCCAGCAACAGTGAATTTGATTTGTGGACCGTGCCGCCCACACAGACCAGTGCCGAACAAGGATTATGGGTGGAGCATCTCCTGCTCTCCAGCATCAATGAAACAGGGCCCATCGAGTTCACCATCAGTAATGCGGATACGGCCTATGTGGATTTAGCCCTTACATACTTGTATGTGAAAGCCAAGGTCGTCAATGGGGATGGCTCCAGAATCATCCAAGCTGCAACGGTGGTCCCGACGAATCTCTGGCTGCACTCGATGTTTCAACAGGTGGATATTTTTTCTCAGCGACAAACTCATCAGTGACTCGACCAACACGTACCCCTATCGAGCCTACATCGAGACACTGTTGTCGTATGGACGAGAGGCTAAAAAATCTCAGCTGACAGCCGCTTTATTCTACCAGGACACACCCGAGCACATGGACACGGTGGACAATGTGGGATATAACAAACGGAAGGCTTTCACTGCGAACGGTGCCTCGGTGGATCTCATGGGTCGACTGCACGCAGACATGTCCATGCAAGACCGGTACCTCTTGAACAAGATCCCCATCAAAATCCGACTGATACGGGCGCCTCCGACCTTCGCCTTGATGGCCACTAACGTAAATGGGCATGCAGCTGACTATAAGATTGTTATCCAAGACGCAGTCCTGTATGTCCGAAAAGTGAAACCGAATCCAGCCGTTCAATTGGGACACATGAAAGCCTTGGAAACAAAACCAGCCCAGTACCCTATCCGACGTGTACAAACCAAAGTGTTCTCTGTGCCTGCTGGAAATATGGGCGCCAACAAAGAAAACCTGTTCCTGGGGAACTACCCGAGCTATTGATCCTGGCCTGTGTGGAAAATACCAGTTTCAGCGGAGCCTACCCAGAGAATCCGTTTGACTTTAAACATTTCGGCATCAATTTTGTGGCCCTGCATGTGGATGGACAACAGGTCCCAGCCACGGCCTTAACACCGAACTTTGGGCGCGGGAATTTCATTCGAGCCTATCAGAGCCTGTTTACAGCCACCGGTCAAATCAACCAGGACGAAGGGAATTTGATCAGTCGGGAGGACTACACGAACGGATACACGTTGTTCTGTTTCGATCTGACCCCCACCTTAGAGAACGACCATCAGCTGGCCCTAGCCAAGCAAGGCAATTTACGGTTGGAAATCCACTTTGCACGAGCCCTCGGGACCACCGTCAATGTGATCTGCTACGCCGAGTTTGACAACATCATTCAAGTGGACAAGGCGCGCAACGTCCTGTGTGACTTTCCCTTATATTGTATAATACAGACCCCTATTGTAGGGGTAAAGTCCGTGTTCCGCTTTTTATAGTTTCGGGGGAAAATCCTATTTTTACATGCACCCACCCCATTGACTTGATAGGCAGGTCCCAGTAAGCCCGGGGACCGATATTAGCCCTTTTGGCTAGGGTTGATAGGGGGTTTCCCCTATTTTAGGGGTAAAGTCCGTATTCCGCTTTTTATAGTTTCGGGAAAAAATCCTAATTTTACATGCACCCACCCCATTGACTTGATAGGCAGGTCTCAATAAGCCCGGGGGCCGATATTAGCCCTTTTGACTAGGGTTGATAGGGGTTTTCCCCTATTTTAGGGGTAAATTCCGTGTTCCGCTTTTTATAGTTTCGGGAAAAAAATCCTAATTTTACATGCACCCACCCATGACTGGATGCCCCTTCACGAATGCTTCACTTTGATACTTCACTCGACCCAATCGGACCATGCAGCGTATTTGAAGCCTGGGGACTACTTTTTCTCCGCGGAAGCTTTTTCCCGCGACCGCATCACCTCCAGACCGCATCAGCGCGAAGGAATACACACGCCCGATTCACGCAGACCGGAAGTGACGTCATACATGACGTCACACTTCAGTACATGTCCTATCATGTTCAGTCATACGGGACTGGTGGCGCCCCCTGGCAGAAAAAGGGGAACCAAGAGTTACCTCCCTGGAAAATAAGAGTCTAAAAGGGTAGACCCTACTACTCACGTTACACTGTTATAAATTACCGTTATTTCGCAGTAAATGTATGTTGGAATTTACAGTACATTTAATCGTAAGCATTAATCTGCAAATTGAGCTGTGATATTTCAGTTGACATCAACTGGAATGTAAACTGCGCACACACATAACATAAAATTCCTGTTTTCTCTTTTAACGAGGTTGATATCTTTGCACACGAAACGCTCATTTGCAGGAAACATCCGACACCTGCGTTGTTGTACGATACGACAGTTTGAGCATTATCCTCTCTGGGACGGACGCAACGGCTAACTTTAATTTTCGATCTACAGAACGATTTGGTTTTGGTTTTATCTGAGTTGGAGTTGTGTCCACTATTCGTGTAATTTCACAGATTCCTTCGTGATTATGTACGAGACTCGTGGTGACCGCATTTGTGTGAAGAGCTGAAATACGCGAAAGAGCAATGGCCATTTCGGCCTTCGAGTGAACTACGTTGCCGCGGAACCGATAATTGTAGACAAGGGTGCCACGTAATTATAGGGTTTAAAGGATATTTTTAAAAAAACCATAATTGTAAATTACAATGCAACCTAATTTACAGTTGAATGCCTGTCAACAAACGGTAATTATAAAATACAGTGGAAAATTTTACAGTTAAAAGCCTGTTAAAAGGCGGTAAATTGTAAAATATGGTGCAATGTAATTTTACAGTTGAATGTACTGGCACCTTTTCTGCCAGTACATTAGTAGTAGTCATTGCGTAAATGGGCAACCTTTTCACCCGGATGTAACTATGACGTCACAGGGGTCATTGAGGTCAAGTGTGGGACCAAGATGGCGGCATTGGCGGCCATGTTGTAATACAAGATGGCGGTGTACAAGATGGCGGCATTGGCGGCCATGTTGTAATACAAGATGGCGGTGTACAAGATGGCGGCATTGGCGGCCATGTTGTAATACAAGATGGCGGTGTACAAGATGGCGGCATTGGCGGCCATGTTGTAATACAAGATGGCGGTGTACAAGATGGCGGCATGAGAAAAACGTATAAAAGGAGGTGATTTTTAGTGGATTGGGTGTATTCATTGCACTACCTTGCGGAGCTCTCTGACTTACCTGACCTGCCTGCCTGCCTGACCTGCCTGCCTGCCTGCCTGACCAGCCTGCCTGCCTGCCTGACCTGCCAGTCCAGCCTGACTGCCTGCCTGACCAGCCTGCCCAGCCTGCCTGCCTGCCTGCCTGACCAGCCTGCCTGCCTGACCAGCCTGACCAGCCTGCCTGACCAGCCTGCCTGCCTGCCTGCCTCACCTCTAGCCAGCCAGCCAGCCAGCCAGCCAGCCAGCCAGCCTGCTTGCCTACTTGTATGAGCTGTGGAGAACCTTTTACTTTTTTTCATTTTACCAGTGCAAATTCACCAGACTATTACGCCGTAGCAGTTACTCACCAGCCTGAGCCCACAGTCATGGAGTCATCCCAGCTAGTTACGCTTCGAAAGTACCGTGTTCGCCTCATTGATGAGATGCAGCATGTGGCCGAATTATGTGATCTGCTTATGGAGGAAAACATACTCCTGAAACAGGGTGTCGAAGATATCATGGCGGAGAACACCACTTCACGACAAAACAGAGCTCTCATCGACGGTCTACTGCGCCGTGGCCCCTATGCATTTCTAGCCTTCGTGGAGGCGCTGAAGAAGACGGGGAATGAAGAACTAGCAGATCTACTTCAAGCCGACGTTATACAAGATGATGATATCTTAGTCATGGACACCACCGAAGAGCGTACAGCTAGCAAACGTACGCACCCAGAGTCTGGTGTACCTGCCAAACGCGGTGCACGACCCAAACGGCCCCGACTAACACCTTTAGAAATACCTGAGCCAGTGCTTCAGCCCGTGCCCCAGCAAGTGCCTGGGCCCATGAAGGAAGAAGAGGTGCAACTTCCTATGTCTGTGCAGGATATCAATAACATTATCCAGCAGGCCTACCAGGCAGCCCACACGGACATTTGGGAGCTCTCAGCCTATTTAACTGTGAGTGTCAAAGACGAAGAAGTGCATTTTAACGTACCGGCCTATAACGACAGACCCGCTAGGCATATTGCCTTGACCGTCGACACCTGGCAAAAACTAGAGACCCTTGATTACGCCATCGATGCGGTTATTCGCGACCAGGGGGGTAACGAAGCGAAATTTTATGTGGGTGACGACATCTTTGTCAGCTGTGCCTATTTCAACGACCAGCTCCTGGTGCATATCCGCAAATGGAAAATCAGGTTAGATACGCAAGAGCGTGTTCCTTGTCCTGAGGGTGTCACCTTGAAAATAACGGCGTGGCGGAAGTTGCAGAGTCTCACAGCTACAATTCGTCAAGCCCTGGCTTACCAGGTGTCTCACTATATTTACAAGAAGTACATCGACACAGTCGTGGATCTTATCAGACCTCGCATTCGACACTTGCGCATCCAAGCATGTGCAGGCTGTGTCAACAACAGTCCCATAATGGCGCATACGTGTGTGGACACTAGTGTACCCTCATACGCACTGATCACTGAGGCACTACAGGACGTGACCGAGGCGCAAATTGCCCTGGCAGTGGAAGCTGCCTGCCCTCCCAAAATTCCACGTGAAGAGATTACTACCTACATCTACGTGCACCAGGGGCGGAAAGACGATGATGAGTTCAAACAAGTCTTGTTGCAGAACTATTGAACATTTCATGAAAACATTCAGACATTTGCCGTATTCCTACACGTTCATTGAAGCGCCATTGATAGCGTATAATTGTATTAAAATTCAACACCCCGAGTTTTACTGTGGTGAAGACGTTCATTCTATTGTGTTAGTCTTGTTGTATAAATATTGAACATTTTCAAGTCTTGTTGCATTGAAAACATTCAGATATTATCGTATTCCTACATTCTATGTTAATTTTATGTTCATTCTATGTGCATTGAAGCGCCTTCATAGCGTATAATTGTATTGAAAAATTCAATACCCAGAGTCTACTGTGGTGAACACGTTCATTCTATTGTGTTAATAAAAATAGTAGAAAATTCAAAAATGAGTGTTAGTGTTCATTGAGTGTGGTGATGGGAGCTGGTGTTATTGTTGTGCTTTGAATTAGAAGTTTCCTCTTTCGAAAGAATGGGGTGGCCCTGAAAAGGGCCGTTGGAAAGTGTTACGACACTTTTTTACGAGTGGTAGATTCTCTTTACCCCGGACACTTGCTTCCTACACACGGGACACTTGATCTTTAAATGCTGTTCGTCCGTTTCAGCGCAGTGGCATGTGTCCCCTATACACGTTAGTGCTACCCAGCAATCTTCACACAGGCATAAATGCCCCCACGGAAATAGGGCGTACAGGCTTTCCTCGTCTGTACACACGCTGCAGCTTGATTTACTTTCTTCCTTATGTAGGTCTTGTTGTAGTTTAAGCTTCACTCTGTCCATTTGACCCATGTCTTCCCTCATTTCATTAATCTGTTCGTTTTGGTGGGTCACCTGGTCGTTTAGGCGGGTCACCTGGTCGTTCAGGCGGGTTACCTCGGCCCAAGAGCATTGTTGTGGTGGTGGTGGTGGTGGTGTTGTTCTTGTTGTTGTAGCGGGTGTCCCTGTTTCCGTAGCCGGTGTTGTTATAATTGGCGTTTGGGTATCCGCTGTATTTGCTGGGAGTCTGTTACCGTTTAACCACTGTATGGTGGGCAGTTCTTCATCGTCCGTGACATCCTCATCTTCTTCCACAGCGGCCGTCACCTCTTGGTCTTGTTGTGCACTTCGCCGTCTCAACGTATCGGCAATATGATGTTCATGCACCCGCTGTAAGCTTGTACTGATTGTCACACCGCCATCATCATCTTCACTGGTAATTATCTCCCTAAGTTCTCTAGGGTCGTTGAATAACCGCCTTCTGGTAGTCATGATGTATTTTGTGAATGAATGGTAACATACAGCGCGCTATTTATAGTCTAGGCGGCCATGTTGTACAAGATGGCGGTGTACAACATGGTGGATCAGCCGCCATGTTGTACAAGATGGCGGTGTACAAGATGGCGGCATTGGCGGCCATGTTGTACAAGATGGCGGTGTACAAGATGGCGGCTTGGCGGCCATGTTGTACAAGATGGCGGTGTACAAGATGGCGGCATTGGCGGCCATGTTGTACAAGATGGCGGTGTACAAGATGATAAAATTTCCTAGTTTTCTGTCGATAAACCGACTGCAAATTTCAGGGAGGCATTATAAGGCTGTGAGGGACATACCTGACGTATTTTTACCCAGGAAACCCGATTTATTTCCAGTGTACCGGGTTTTCCACACTACCCTAACCCTAACGTTACGGGATTAAAAATCGATAAAATCATTAAAATAGCGGCTTAGTCTACCGCTAGTCTTCTCAATTTTTAAATGCTACACCATGAGTTGCCCCAGTTCAACTTGAAATAAATTTTATACCTGACCTCGCATTTATTGCAAAATGACACCGGTTTAAAATTGTAAAAGAAACACAAAATTTCTTCCAGCTTGAGTTCAGCACAAAAGTTTTGATGCACGATTTCGCTGACGTCCGCGCGCTCTACGGTTAGACTATAAATAGCGGGGTGTATCTTGCCATTCATTCACAATTACATCATGGCTGAAACCATGGATATTGATGCACCGCTTGAAGAGTTCATGAGAGATAGTGACCTACAACACCCACCGATAGAGGACAATTGGCAGGATGATATATTACAGCCCCTATTTACAGATGAACAACACCAACCGGTACTACAGGATGGTAATGCGGATGTCACCGCACTCGAAACCCAACGGTTTCACCAAGTCCTCGAAGATATCTTGCAACAATATGAAGAACCAAGCCTCCAAGCTCAACTCCTACCCGATGAGTTGGCACACCCAGAAAAAAAAGCAGGGGAAAAAGAAGAAGAAGAAGAAGAAGGGGAGGGAACATCCAAGAAAATACAGAAAGAAGAAGAAGAAGAAGAAGAAGAAGAAGAAGAAGAAGAAGAAGAGAAAAACGGAGGAAAAATAAGAAAAAGGAGTGAACAACAAAAAGAACAAATTCAAGAGATGCAGCACTACGCTACCGCGATAAAAAGAAGACTGGCACCACCCGTAATATGGACACCAGCAAAGTTTTTACGCTGTGTGCAATGCTCAACACGCTTTGCTAAATATGCAATATTTCCATGCGGTCATCAAGCCCTGTGTGTACGCTGTATTGACACACAGGCCCACCGAACAGAGCCTATGTCCACTGATATACCCATAGAGTGTCATTTCATCGTCCTCGATTGCCCGGTGTGTACCCGGAGGCAGGTAAACCTCGCCCGAACGATGTAATCCCTTACATCTTCCAAAGGCCCTTTTCAGGGCCACCCCATTCTTTCGAAAGAGAACTTCTAACTCAAAGCACAAAATAACACCAACTCCTGCACATGCACACACATACCTAAGGTAACAATAGGTAAATAACACATGAATTCCCATGTTAAAATCCATTCCTATGTTTATACCATTAGGGTGGGCCCTGAAAAGGGTCGCATGTACTGTATTGGCGCGAGTGATGCATTCTGGGTCACGCCAGAATCCCTTCATTTGGCACGAAATTCGCACTAGCAAACTCCCATGTTAAATGATTGCGTCTATTAATAACATTAGAGTCGATATACGCGTCGCTGATTGGTGGCCTACAAGGTGTCTACGCCGAGGTCCGCGCGACCACCCTTCCTGGGTTAATTTACAATCCTCAGATTTTGCACCAAAATCGTCTATGGCCAATTCCCAGGTTAAAATCCATTCTTATGTTTATAACATTAGGGTTGGCCCTGAAAAGGGTCGCATGTACTGTATTGGCGCGAGTGATGCATTCTGGGTCACGCCAGAATCCCTTCATTTGGCACGAAATTCGCACTAGCAAACTCCCATGTTAAATGATTGCGTCTATTAATAACATTAGAGTCGATATACGCGTCGCTGATTGGTGGCCTGCAAGGTGTCTACGCCGAGGTCCGCGCCACCACCCTTCCTGGGTTAATTTACAATCCTGAGATTTTGCACCAAATTCACAATTCCTAGGTTAAATGATTGCACGTATTGAGATAACATTGGGGTTGGCCCTGAAAAGGTTCGCATGTACTGTATTGACTGTGTGCCGCCAGAATCTCTTCATTTTGCACCAAATTCACACTAGCAAATTCCTATGTTAAATGATTGCGTGTATTGATATAACATTAGAGTCGATATACGCGTTGCTTATTGGTGGCCTACAAGGTGTCTACGCCGAGGTCCGCGCGACCACCCTTCCTGGGTTAATTTACAATCCGTTCATTTTGCGCAAAATTTTGCATGGGTTGGCCCTATAACACTGAGAAAAAAAACCCTGTGTGTTGGAAGTAAATAGGGGTTGGCCCTGAAAAGGGCCGTTGAGGGGCAGGGATTGTTTTTTGGTGTTGCAGATTGGTAATACTATAGAATATAGAGGAGAGGAGATTGTAGGACCTGATTTGAATTGAATGTGCCAAGTTAGAAGTTCCCCCTCTCGGTAGATTGGGGTGGCCCTGAAAAGGGCCGTTGGTTGGCCCTGAAAAGGGCCGTTGGTTGGCCCTGAAAAGGGCCGTTTGTAGTCAATTTGTTAACCCTGTTTTCTTCAGGGTGGAGTTTGCCTGTCTACTCCAAATTGCTGACGCAAAAGGCCCGGCCAGGGTATAATGTATAGCGGCATGCAGAGTCGCCTGGTGAGACTGGAAGATCCTGCAGGAATGTGGGTGGTAGGATTCGTGCCACGTCTGCCATGTCCACGAACTCTTGTTGTTGTTGTTGTTGTTGCTGTTGTTGTTGTTGTTCGTGGTCTTCGTCTAACACAGCTCGCAGGCAGTTTAACCAGTCTCGTCCCAGCAAATCGGTCGGCGCTCTAGTGACCAGATCATGAAGGTCGGCCCAGGTCAGCGGTGTAATGTTGGTGTTCTCCCGTGTCCATTTCTTTATCGCCTCCAACCAATACGTTTTCGCACCCCTCGCTAATTCATCTCTTGCCCGCCTCTCTTTCGCTGCACCTCTCGTCGTGGACATCTTGGCTACTCTGTTGTACATATTTTCCTGCTGCAGTTCTATAGGTCTTCACAGTGTGGCAAAGGTGTTTGGAGTGACGCTATCCACGCTCCTGCTGGCTTTATACCGAAATACAGCAGATTTTCATTGGCTGTTTTCAATGGGGTCATACTGGCTTCATTGGTTCTTTCTATTGATAGCGGATTGGCTCTTTTAATGACATTTGATTGGCTCTTATTCGGGTCTGCTCATTGGTCCATAGAGGAGGCTCCCACCCTTCCTAGGTTACGCCAGAATCCCTTCATTTGGCACGAAATTCACACTAGCAAATTCCTATGTTAAATGATTGCGTCTATTAATAACATTAGAGTCGATATACGCGTCGCTGATGGGTGCCTACGCCGAGGTCCGCGCGACCACCCTTCCTGGGTTAATTTACAATCCTGAGATTTTGCACCAAATTCACAATGCCGCTGGTTAAATGATTGCACGTATTGAGATAACATTGGGGTTGGCCCTGAAAAGGGTCGCATGTACTGTATTGACTGTGTGCCGCCAGAATCTCTTCATTTTGCACCAAATTCACACTAGCAAATTCCTATGTTAAATGATTGCGTCTATTAATAACATTAGAATGGATGTACACGGCGCTGATTGGTGGCCTACAAGGTGCCTACGCCGAGGTCCGCGCGACCACCCTTCCTGGGTTAATTTACAATCCTGAGATTTTGCACCAAATTTGTCAATTCCTACGTTAAATGATTGCATGTATTGAGATAACATGACGGTTGGCCCTGAAAAGGGTCGCATGTACTGTATTGACTGTGTGCTGCCAGAATCCCTTCATTTTGCACCAAATTCACACTAGCAAATTCCTATGTTAAATGATTGCGTCTATTAATAACATTAGAGTCGATATACGCGTCGCTGATTGGTGCCTACGCCGAAGTCCGCGCGACCACCCTTCCTGGGTTAATTTACAATCCTCAGATTTTGCACCAAATTTGTCAATTCCTACGTTAAATGATTGCATGTATTGAGATAACATGACGGTTGGCCCTGAAAAGGGTCGGATGTACTGTATTGACTGTGTGCCGCCAGAATCCCTTCATTTTGCACCAAATTCACACTAGCAAATTCCTATGTTAAATGATTGCGTCTATTAATAACATTAGAGTCGATATACGCGTCGCTGATTGGTGGCCTACAAGGTGTCTACGCCGAGGTCCGCGCGACCACCCTTCCTGGGTTAATTTACAATCCTCAGATTTTGCGCAAAATTCACAATTCCTAGGTTAAATGATTGCAGATAACATTACAGCCCGAATCATCACGGACTTTCACGAAGGGTGGAAAATACTACGGACTAGGGGTACACACGAGTGATCACGGACTTTCACGAAGGGGGTGAGGATGGATATATACACACTTGCCTCGTCGGTGTTTTTTGTCATTCACCACCATGGCAGCGCACGGAGCGGAGCTTGCCTTCTTCCAACTCACGCCTGACGTCATCCTGATCGTCTATGACCATCAACTGCAGCTCATCGAAGAACATCCCCGAGAGGTGAAGCTATGTTTAACCCTAGCAGGATGGACTCTATTGACACGGTTGTTACAGGGAAAAGAGCCCGAAGTGGATTTCATGCACGTGGGAGTCGGTGTCTACCTACGAAGTGGTAGAGATGATTCTTTTTTCCCCGGTTAGAACAGCGTGGTGGTGCCTCTATCCTACTCCGTCCGGCATTATGGCAGGCGCTGAAAGCTATTATCACCGACGTCCACGACGTACTGCACCCCGAGGCGCACTCTGTAGCTACCCGCACTCTTACACCGGACTGCACCCTATTGTTGTATCCCCAACGCGTGGAGCTCATCGATGACGACAGTAGGTGTTGGTGTACGTCTGAACCAGCGCGTGTCTCTTTATCCCCGGAAGGGTGGACTACCTTGAAACGTGTGTTGTTGGGTGACCTCGACGGTGATAGCATTCACCTGTGTGACGACGTCTACATTTTCCGTGGTCCCTATTTTGCTCGACTCGTCTGTCTGAAGCGAGGTGGTTTTACTCTGGACCCTGATCTATGGACAGCCTTGGAAAAAGTAATCCCCATGGTCGATGAAGTACTATATCTATAGGGTGCACAGAGGCTAGAGTGTCAGTGTCACCTCATGAAGCGAACACACCACAGCGCAACCTCCAGCGTGGGGACCCACACCAGGGGCACCCGGAAGGGGATGAGAAAAGGTGGACGGTCGGAATCTACGTGGCGTACCACTGTGAACAAGGTGTTAACCGATTTGTATTACAACCCTACCAGTCCAGCCGCTTATAGCGCTGTGGGAGCGCTCGCTCGAGCTGCACATTCCCAAGGCATTAGTCGAACTGAAGTACGAAACTGGTTAAAAACCCAAGACACTTATAGTTTACATCGAGCAGCTCGACGACATTTTCGCCGTAACCGAGTCATCGTAGGAGGCATAGACGCACAATGGCAGGCTGATTTAGTGGATATGAGTCGATTTGCTCCCCACAATGATGGACATCGGTACATGTTGACCTGTATCGATATTTTATCCAAGTACGCATGGGTACTACCCATTCGCACCAAAACAGGAGAGAATCTGGTACGGGCGTTCCAGCAGATTGTCAAGACGGGACGCAAACCCCTCTATTTGCAAACGGATGAAGGCACAGAATTTCTCAACCGTCCCTTTCAAGCCTTTCTTAAGAAACAGAAGGTATTTTTCTTCCATACGTACAACGAGACCAAAGCCTCTGTGGTGGAACGATTCAATCGTACCTTCAAAGGACGAATGTACAAGTATTTTACCGCCAAAAACACCCGACGGTACATCGATGTACTACCTCAACTAGTCCAAGGGTACAATAGAGCCTATCATCGCAGTATCCAGCGAGCTCCCCTCGATGTGACAGAACGCAACGAACATCAAGTGCGCCGTACGCTGTACTCCATAGACCCCAAGCCACCACTCACGTCACCCCGTTACAAACGCGGAGATGTGGTACGGATCAGTAAAGTGAAAGGGCAATTTGAGAAAAGTTACTTGCCCAACTGGAGTGACGAGCCCTTTGTCATCGTTCGCCATAAACCTCGACAGCCACACGTCTATCAACTGGAAGATCTACAAGGAGAAACACTGCAAGGCACGTTTTATGAGGCAGAATTACAACCGGTGGTGAAAACACGGAAAGATTACTACACGGTGGAAAAGATTTTGAAAACGGAACATCGACGTGGTATCCCCTATCATTTCGTCAAATGGCAAGGTTGGCCCAGTTCGTTTAATTCCTGGGTGTCAGGTCGTGACATCAAACGACTATAAATTCTACCTCACATCACCGCCATCCTTCAGTGTAGATGTGGTACCATGGATAGTGCACATCTACCCTTACTGTTACGGACTCGAAAAGGACAAGTCGGTACGGTGGTGTGTCTAGTAGTGCTTGTGGGTACCTTATTTGGAGGCGTGTTCTACGATTTGGCGTACGTGATATCCTGTTTCAACACCCTTCGTCCAAGTGCTGCTCCACCGGCACCTCAACGTCAAGTGCAATCACCCAACAACAACACCACCACCACCACCACCACCACCACCACCCCCACCACGACTCTCCCTCCTACGACGCTGCCATCACCACAGTCCACGACGTCACCTCAACGCCAGCCTGCCGTATCAACCCCTGAGACTACGGAGCCTATCACCACACACACACTCAGCCCTACGACGCCGTCTAAGCGTACTACTCGACCTCACCGCTAGCCTATGGATCCTTGGTGGCAGCATCCTTTCACGTGTCTCATCGCTGGACCGACAGGGTCGGGAAAAACACACTTCGTTCAACGCCTCATCCAACACGGGTCAGCCCTGATTTCACCCCCCGTAGCTCGCATCCTGTGGTGTTATGGAGCTTGGCAACCGGCGTACGAGGAACTGGCACGTCTCCCGGGACTCACCTTGGTGGAAGGATTACCCCCTGAGGATACGCCAGAAGACACCTTGGTCGTGGTGGACGATCTCATGACGGAAACGGACAGTCGAATCACCCGTCTCTTTACCAAAGGAAGCCATCATCGTCGGTTGAGCATCATCTACATCGTGCAGAATCTCTTCAGTAAGAACAAAGAGCACAGCAACATTAGTTTGAACGCTCAATATGTGGTGTTATTCAAAAACCCCAGAGACGCCTCCCAAATTATGCACCTGGCCAAACAGATGTACCCTAAAAACACGGCCTTTGTACGAGAAGCCTTTGAAGATGCCACCCAAGGAGCTCACGGGTATCTACTCATCGACTTGAAACAAGACACCCCCTCCACCCTTCGATTGCGCACCCACATTTTTCCCGGAGAGGTGCAGACGGTGTACACACCCAAATAAAAAGAAGCAACAACCCACTCTAGCCGTCACTTCCTGATCATGTCTGCACGGATACGCAAGCACGCGCCGGCCCTCCGCGTATTACGCAGCGCGCCACCGGAGGTGGGCCGGGCCCTGGTGCGCGGGGCGGAACCCGACTTGGTACGGTGTTTGTGTGAAGTGGCGCATAATGTGTTAAAAGGCAATGTTCCACTCAGTCCTCTGCAGAAAGGGAAATTGCAACGGCACAAGGCGGGTCTCCGAACGTTGGTGAAGAAGACGGGTAGTGTCAAGAAAAAGAAACAGGTGTTACAGCGAGGTGGATTTCTCGGCGCACTCCTCGCACCCTTAGCCGCTACCGTACTGGGACCGTTACTAGGCTCCATCTTGGGACGCTAACGTCATGGAACATACGAAAAAAATGATGCTGGTGGAACCTCGACTGTTACAGAGTTTGCCCGTGCCTGCCACAGTGCAACAACTGCAGTCTCTGGACGAAGAGATGAATAGTATACTCCAACGTCGACTCCCCGATCACGAGAAAATTCAACTCGACCATCATACGCTGAACCGGTACAAGACGTTTATGGATCAATATAGAAGTAGTAGTAGTAGTAGTAGTAGTAGTACACCACTCCCACAACACCCTGGAACGCCCACACTCACACCACCGCCACCCTCACCTCAGCTGGAAGAGGAAGTGTTGGCCAGTGTGCCTAAAGCCTTCAAGACCAAGGCACGTTTATTGTTGGACCGGGTGAAACAGAATTCCGATATGGGTTGGAACGATGAGGGAAAACTGCTGATTCGAAACCAAGTGGTGCCGGGGTCTCATATGACCGATTTGATCAACGATATGGTACGTTCTCGCAAACACTCTAATCCACCGGGCTGGGAAGCCTTTGCTCAGGGGTTAAAAGACACGCACACCCCTCAAGAATTGGTAGGGAATCCTAACCGTTGGGCCTTTATGCAGCAATCCACCCGACATCAACCACCACCACTACCCTCCTCTTCTTGGGCCCCCATGTCACCGCCCAAAACACCACAACCACAACGACGACAGGGACGACCTGTTCACAGATCTAAGTCACCGCGACGATCACAACGCCGAGGTAAGGCACCCAAGGCCTGGGAGCCCTACTAGGGGAAAGTATTAAAAACGCGGTGCAGAAGTCAGAAAGCTCAGTCGTCATGTTTTACCTCACGTTGCCCAGTAACAGTTCACTCGATGTGTTTCCTGACAACACCTTGGCCAAGTACGTGACTCAATTACCACAACCGTTGCATTTACCTGGCCGGTGGGAATGTGGACTGGTGGATATTCAATACCCTTACTCATGGTACAACGTACGAGACGAAGAAGTATGGTACGAAGTCACCTACGAAGGCAAAGTAAACAAACTGATTCTGCCCGAAGGCCAATACGATACGCCCAAGACGTTCATAGAGGGTCTGCTCACCTTGTTGAATTACAAGTCTCTACGGAAGGTCACGAATAGTTCAAGCCCCCTGAAATCCTACCCCTTCAAGAATCATGTGATCTTCGATGTCAACGCACACAACGACAAGTCGTGTATCCTGCTCAGCCCTAACGTGGGTGTGAAACTGAGTCCTAGGCTACAGCAAATGTTAGGTCTGCCTTACAACGTCTACACGGGTCCCACCACTGACAACGGTGACGTTGTGATGGATATGAAAGTAGGTATGTACGGACTCTACGTCTACTCGGACGCAGTGGACAGCCATATTGTGGGCGATGTGAACACACCTCTGTTACGGGTGATCCCCATTAGAAAGAAGTATGGCGATCAAGTGAACCAGAGTTTCAACCATATACTCTACCTACCCGTACGACATACCGATATCAACACCATCACGGTGGATATAAGAGATGACACGGGACACCCCGTCGCATTCGAACGAGGGAAAGTGGTGCTGACACTTCATTTCCGACAAGCCCGTTCTCCTCACTTCGTATAATGTACGTGCCTTACCAGTGCCATACGCCCAGCTATGCCGACTACTACAAGAAACAAACGGGAGGGAGCTTACCCATCTTTAGCGGTGCACGCATGCAACGAGGTCACGGATTGGGGAACATACTGGGCAGCATTGTGAAAACGTTCTTACCCTTGGTGACACGGGGTGTCAAAGCGGTGGGGAAACAAGCGGTACGCAGTGGATTGCACATGGCCGGTGATGTGATGGGAGGCACAGCACCCCGACAAGCCTTCAAACGACGGGCTAAAGAAGCAGGCAGCGTCTTGATCGCCAAAGCCCTTAAAAGACAACCACGGACACAGCGAAGAGTCATTCGACGTCCGACACACCGACGACGCACACCCCGGAGGAATAAGACCAAGAAGAAGAAGAAGAATAGTAGGAGAGACATCTTCGCATAATGGCATTCATTCACTCCGAGTCGTGTCCGTCTACTAACAGTGAATTGGATTTGTGGACTATTCCACCCACCCAGACCAGTGTAGCCGAAGGACGTTGGGTAGAACATCGACCCCTGGCTAGCCTCACGGGGACGGGACCCCTGGAATTTACCATTGAAAACAAAGATACGGCCTACCTGGATTTAGCCCACACCTACTTGTACGTGAAAGCCAAAATAACGGACAACGACGGTACGCCCATAGCGGACGATGCGGTAGTAGGCCCGGTGAATCTTTGGCTGCACTCGTTGTTCCAACAGGTGGATATAGGTCTGAACGATAAACTCATCAGTACGTCCACCAATACGTACCCGTACCGAGCCTACCTGGAGACGCTGTTGTCGTACGGCAATGATGCCAAAAAATCACACTTGCAAGGTGCGCTGTACTTCAAGGATACACCCGGATCCATGGACAGCGTGCTCGCTGCCAATAATGGGTTCATCGCGCGCAAAAACATGGCAGCCAATAGCCAGTCCATCGATATGATGGGACGACTGCACGCCGATCTGTTCCTGCAAGACCGCTACATGATGAACGGTGTATCCATCAAGATCAAGTTGATCCGTTCCACACCCACGTTCGCCTTAATGGCCGCTGGAGAGGATGGTCCCCAATACCACATCGTCATTGAAGATGCAGCCCTGTTTGTCCGTACGGTGGATTTGCAACAGGGCGTGTTGCTGAGTCACATGGAAGCCTTATCGAAAAAACCAGCCCTGTACCCCATCCGACGCGTACAGACCAAGGTGTTCTCTGTGCCAGCAGGTACGATGATGGCCAATCGTGAAAATTTATTTCTAGGGGATCTCCCTAAACGTCTTACCCTGGCGTGTGTGACCAACACCGCTTTCAATGGACAGTGGAATGAGAATCCGTTCAACTTTCAACATTTCAACCTCAACTTTGTGGCACTGCACGTGGCCGGCCATCAAATTCCAGCCCGTCCATTACAACCGGATTTTGGTAACCAAAACTATGTGCGGACCTACCTGAACCTGTTTACAGCCACAGGACAAAACAACCAGGACGAAGGCAATACCATCAGTCGACGAGACTTTCACCGTGGGTACACGTTGTTCGCCTTCGACCTCACCCCCACCTTGGAACACGATCATCAACTGGCTTTGCTCAAGAAAGGAAACCTACGGTTGGAACTGCGTTTCTCCGTCCCTCTAGCCCACACCATTAACGTGATTTGCTACGCCGAGTTTGATAACGTCATCAGCGTGGATCAGCAAAGAAACGTGCTGTGTGACTACGCCAGCTAGAGTCATGGATACAGAGCAGCTGATGGCCATACTCCAGCAAGATCCTAAGGTCCCCTTTCGAGGTGTGTTTCCACGCAATGTGTTTCCCACCCACTCCACCACCCCAGCAGCCTACATCCTGAATACAGACCCGGGGTCTCGACCCGGTGAACATTGGGTAGCTGTGTACGTGGACACCCTAGGCCAAGGCGAATACTTTGATTCCTACGGACTTGCACCCCTACATCCCGATTTGGTGAAATTCATGGACGTCTCTACTACAGTGTGGCGTTGGAATACTCAAAGATTACAAGGACCCTTGAGTAGTGTGTGCGGACAGTACTGTGTGTTTTATCTCACTCATCGGAGTAGAGGACATTCTATGCAAACGATCGTACACATGTTTGATGATTATTGTCAAGCCGAAGACCGTGATGTCCTCGTCTATGACTGGACGGCCTCTCGTTTTAATGTGCATGCTCCATTTCTCTGGTTAACTTAAATGCACTGCGCGCGCAGTACTTGTTTTTTTATTATCACGTTATTGTTATGACGTTGTTGTTCTGACGTTCATTGATGTTGAATAAAAAATCATGAAAAAACACAAAAATGATGGTTTTGACTTTTTTTTTTTATGTAAGTCAACAAGAAGGGTTACACTATATACAAATAGAATACAGGTGGTATGTACACATAGTAGGGTTAAGGTACAAAAAATTCTGTCAGGAGTAGGATTCGAACCTACGCCAGCTCTTCGCCGACCAGCACTTAATACCGGCGCCTTAGACCACTCGGCCATCCTGACTTTTACAGTTTTTTAACTCGTGTATCAACAGTTATAGTGTGTGTTCCGTTCACAAGTCCAAGTAAGTAGTGCTCACACCATCGGCCAGGACTTTCCGTTTCGGATAAAAGAAAGTAAAGGCGTCTCGTTGCTGGATGTACGTCCGCATCTGGTGGTCCACCACGCGAAATCCTCGGTTAGTGCCACTCGCACTGGCCTGGCTTTGCAGCACGTTCAAGTACAAGGCTTTGTCGATGTTGGGATCGCGCCGGTTCACCCCTTTGCAGCTAAACTTATTTTCGTCTCCCCCGTAACAGTAATACGTCTTGGAGGAGAGAGCAATCATAGCATCCCCACTCCACTCCAGCTTGAAGAGCCCGGGCGTACGCTTATCGTACTGGTAATGGTCACGTCGAGGTAACCACTGGTCCCGTTCCACCTCATACTGGGCCCGTAACTCCGGTTTCACCAGGGACTCCCAATCTGCATTAGAGACGGCCATGTAGGCCGAGTCCGTATCCATCTCCATGAGTTGCCAGTCTGATGGATTAAAATACACACCCATGAAATCATAGAGAAACTGCAGCATCCTCAGCTTGGCCACCTGGTATACCATACATCCAATCTGCAGGGGTAGGTTGTACCGGATAGTCTTTTTAGCTAAAGTGATTTCATACGTGTCGTCATCGATGACCTCCACGGACCGAAACAGAGGAGAATTCACTTTTTTGCGGGCTTGGGCAGTAGTACAAATGTTCACGTTCACGTGCTTATCCTGGTTGGTGACCGTTTTCCCATAATAGCCATTGCCCGTCAATTTCCACGATTCACCGATGATGGCCTTACTCGGGTCTTGGTCCCCTTGACGACGGGCAGACGTCACAATGTCGGCATTCTCCGCAAAACAGGCGTGGGGTACGTACTGTATCACTTGATATATTTTCGTAATTTCCAGACCGTGGCTCATGTACCACTGCAGCAGCGGAGTGCCCAGCAAGATTTTCTCTGCCCACATACTACCAATCAACATGCGTCGAGGTCGAGGCAAACACTCGTGTTGCTCCGCATAGGCCCCCATGGTGTCTCCAATATCATCTCGACCCACCAGCGTGTTCTTAAAGATGGGCGGGCACTGGGCGAAGAGAGGCTTGAGAGTGTCGGGAACATGCAAATCACATTCGACAAAGCCGTAGAGGTCCCCCGAACGAATGGCGTCGAACATCTGTGGTAGACTCAGGAGTCGGCGACGACTCAACGGGTACTCGCGCTCTTTTAGGAAACGCCGTAAATGAGGCAGGGCCTGGCACATGGTGTGAAATTCACACTCCCACATTTCAATCAGATGGTAACCTCTCTCTTTCACATAATCACCGTTCTCCACCACTTCTTCCCGTAATTCTTCCGGTGTTTTTCCACGTCGGTCGTTGAAACGTCCAGCGCTGAAATGGCATCCGTGGCCATGCCAATAGCAACCGTAAAATTGGAATACGGTCGGTGTCCTACCCACCAGGGCAAACCCATCGACGGGGAGTCGACGATCTCCTATGCGCTTCTCTGTGGCGTTGGTCTGATGGCGTATAGTAACTCCCCGTCGATAGGCTTCCCAATCCAACCACTGGTCAGCCAGATGCTTGTAAGAAGCGCGTTGCGGTGTAAAATGCCGCCCTTCCGCCAACCAACGTGTATAATGTCCACTGGGCATAGGTTGGGCCAGAGACCACAGGTACAAGGCATTGGCATCGAAACCGATGATCTTAGCACAGGGTTTTCCACCGGGGAGAGTAGTGACGTCCTTCTCGTGATAACGGTGGAAAATAAGACTCGGTCCACCCACAATGTTCTGCTTTAGACAATCATGCATGTCCGCATCTTTTTGCTGTATCAGCGAGAAGTACGTAGGACACGCTTGAAAAAGATGGCGAAGCGCCAGACCCGGTAAACTCAAGCACTCCTTGAAGATGTCGACGTGCATCTCACGACGAAACAGTTGAACCATTTTCTCAGCCGCTTCCAGGAAAGGAACCACATCAAGGTTATTATACCATATCAGGAAATCTCGCAAGGTCTGCATGTGTTGGTCGTTCCATACCTGCTCTAGTTCCCGGTACGCGTCTTCCGGACATTCCACTTGCTTCAAATCATCAAAGAAGGCGTCCCGGGGTGGCAACTGTGTTTCCTCCAAACGGTCGAGCGTCGATATATACGTGTAAGGGAACCTCCCTTTCGTTTGTGCACAGTCATACGCCTTCACCCACTGATCATAACTATAATTAGGAGCTAAGTAGTTCCGTACATCCAGGAAACGGAGTGATGTGGTAGTGAGGGCCATATGATTATTGATCTTCTTGATGACGGACTTGATGGTATTCGCCTGGGCCAAGTAAGGGTAGAGAAATTCCTTCACCATGTTCAAATCATAGCGCCCCGAATTGAAACCCAGCACCGGTAACTGGCCTAGGTATTGTAGGAAGCGCGCTTTCAATTTCTCCGCATACGGTTTGGGTAAAGGCACATCCTGCGACTGCATGGGCTCCGACTGCGACTCCGACTCCGACTCGGACTCTTCATCATCACTAAACGCTACACCCGGTATAGGAATCCGATCGTCCAGTTGGTCCAGTACGTCCTGGAACTTGGACATCAACAATTCCGTACTGGCCGCACTGACTTCCTCTAAATACTCCATCATGCGGGTGATCAACTCATGGGAATCCCCGGTAGACACGAAACAGACCGGTGCAGCGTCATAGCCAGGTACGTTGCTGGAAATACTGACACTGAGGGGAATATGGCGCTGCGTCCACTGTGTTTTCGCTGAAAACAGGTCCATGGGCTCCAACAAGGCCTCAAAATCATAACACGCCCGGTAGGGAAAATAACGGTCCGCCTCCGGTATGATGAGACCCTCATCGGCAAGTTCCTCGAAAATAGTAGGCGTATTATGATACACACCACCAGGATATACTCGCTTCACACTGTTGTCACAACTCTTCTCGTGTCGATGTAAGTCGGTGGAACGGTGAAACACCCGATGGCATTGGGCGCAACTGTAAGACTGAGCGTACTGGCTCATATTGTAGATCAGCGAAAAATGACTCACGCCATTGTAGTCGAAAACATTGACTTTCATTGTAGAAGCATACCGTTCTGTTGAACGACGAACCAATTCAGCCACAAATGTATCCTCCTCGCATCGTAATCGGTATACAAAGATATTGATGTTGAACAGTGTTTCCACGTCATCCAAATTCTTGAACGGGACTCCACGGAAGTGCCGCTCATCCAAGTCTTGCTGCTCTAAGTACTGTTCCCAATAGTCATTGGCCACTTTGTCACAACCCTGGGGATTACACTCGTCCACATGCACGGCCACCGAAACAAACATTTCCGGTCTTTGTAGGGTCCTTTATGGCCTCCCGTTAATGCATACAGTCCGGGTCGATGAAGCAGCCAAGGGGGGAGTAGTACAGGAGCACCGATAGGATGATCTCTCATTTTCGTGACGAAAAATGTGACGTTGGTCACCATTT
>JAVTVY010048729.1:0-24056 GCA_036873755.1 Hanleya hanleyi
TTCAGACCTTTAAAAAACCATCCTTGATCAGGACACTCCACATCTCCAGAGCCGTGACACGTAGCAAGTCACCGCGACGAACACGACGCCGGACACAACTGCCCAAGGCCTGGAACACCTATTAAAACCAACAGCAGAAGCAGGACAGCTCAGTCGCCATGTTTTACCTCACCCTACCCAGTAACAGTTCGCTGGATGTGTTTCCTGACAACACCTTGGCCAAGTACGTGACCCAATTACCGCAACCGTTGCATTTACCTGGACGATGGGAATGTAGCCTCGTGGATATCCAATACCCTTACTCGTGGTACAACGTGCGAGCCAATCAAGTGTGGTACGAGGTGACCTACGAAGGAAAAGACACCCGACTCACCCTCCCCGAAGGCCAATACGATACCCCCAAGGAGTTCATGGGTGGGCTGTCAAAACTGTTGCATTATAAGGCTCTATGGGAGGTGACGAACACTTCAAAACCCATCAAATCATTTCCCTTCAAGAATCACGTGGACTTCGATTACAACGCACACAACGACAAGGCACAGCTTATCGTCACCGCCAACGCGACTGTCGTACTGAGTCCTATCCTACAGCAAATGCTGGGTTTCGATCTACAGACGTTCGCTGGTCCCACCTCCCACCAAGGCGAGATCCCGATGGATATGAAGTCGGGTATGTACGGACTCTATGTCTACTCGGACGTAGTCGACAACCACATCGTGGGCGATATCAACACACCTCTGTTACGGGTGGTCCCCATTAAAAAGACGTATGGAGATCAAGTCACCCACAGTTTCACCCACATGCTCTACCTGCCCGTACGACAAACCGACATCAACACGATCACGGTGGATATAAGAGATGACACTTGACGGCCGGTGGCATTCGAACGAGGAAAAGTGGTGCTGACACTTCGTTTTCGACAAGCACGTGCTCCCCACTTTGCATGATGAAAGTACCTTACGAGTGCAATGCACGCAGCTATATGGACTATTATGCCCAACAGGCCGGGGGTGGCTTTCCGGTCTTTAGCGGTGCTCGCATGCAACGAGGACATGGACTGGGGAACATACTCGGGAGCATCGTCAAAACGTTTCTGCCCTTGGTGACGCGTGGGGTGAAAGCAATCGGCAAACAAGCGGTACGCAGTGGACTGCAAGTGGCCGGTGATGTCTTGGAGGGTACGGCACCCAAAGAAGCCTTGAAACGGCGAGCTAAAGAAGCGGGAGGCGTCTTGGTGGCCAAAGCACAACGCACCGTAGGGAATAAAAGAGCTGCCCCACCGAGACCACGCACCAGTCGACGACCGACCCAGCGACGACGCACATCGAAGACAAAGGATATCTTTTCTTAAACATGTCCTTGATCCACGCAGAGTCCTGCCCCTCCACCAACAGTGAATTTGTTTTGTGGACCGTGCCGCCCACACAGACCAGTGCCGAACAAGGATTATGGGTGGAGCATCTCCCGCTCTCCAGCATCAACGGAACAGGGCCCATCGAGTTCACCATCAGTAATGCGGATACGGCCTATGTGGATTTAGCCCATACATACTTGTATGTGAAAGCCAAGGTGGTCAATGGGGCTGGCACCAGAATCATCCAAGCTGCAACGGTGGGCCCGACGAATCTCTGGCTGCACTCGATGTTTCAACAGGTGGATATTTTTCTCAGCGACAAACTCATCAGTGACTCGACCAACACGTACCCCTATCTAGCCTACATCGAGACACTGTTGTCGTATGGCCGAGAGGCTAAAAAGTCACAGCTGACAGCCGATTTATTCTACCAGGACACACCCGAGACACATGGACACGGTGGACAATGTGGGATATAACAAACGGAAGGCTTTCACTGCGAACAATGCCTCGATGGATCTCATGGGTCGACTGCACGCAGACATGTTCATGCAAGACCGGTACCTCTTGAAGAAGATCCCCATCAAAATCCGACTGATACGGGCGCCTCCGACCTTCGCCTTGATGGCCACTGACGTAGAGGGGCATGCAGCTGACTATAAGATTGTCATCCAAGATGCAGTCCTGTATGTCCGAAAAGTGAAACCGAATCCAGTCGTTCAATTGGGACACATGAAAGCCTTGGAAACAAAACCAGCCCAGTACCCTATCCGACGTGTACAAACCAAAGTGTTCTCTGTGCCTGCTGGAAATATGGGCGCCAACAAAGAAAACCTGTTCCTGGGGGAACTACCCAAGCGATTGATCCTGGCCTGTGTGGAAAATACCAGTTTCAGCGGAGCCTACCCAGAGAATCAGTTTTGACTTTAAACATTTCGGCATCAATTTTGTAGCCCTCCATGTGGATGGACAACAGGTGCCAGCCACGGCCTTAACACCGAACTTTGGGCGCAGGAATTTCATTCGAGCCTATCAGAGCCTGTTTACAGCCACCGGTCAAATCAACCAGGACGAAGGGAATATGATCAGTCGGGAGGACTACGCGAACGGATGCACGTTGTTCTGTTTCGATCTGACTCCCACCTTAGAGAACGACCATCAGCTGGCCCTGGCCAAGCAAGGCAATTTACGGTTGGAAATCCACTTTGCACGAGCCCTCGCCACCACCGTCAATGTGATCTGCTACGCCGAGTTTGACAACATCATTCAAGTGGACAAGGCGCGCAACGTCCTGTGTGACTTTTCCACCTAACATGGATACAGACCAGATAACAACCGTGCTGGAGAATGACCCAGGGACACGTATGGTCTTTCAAGGGGTGTTCGCCCGAGATGTGTTTCCATTAGATCGTATGTATCCTGCTGCTTACGTTCTCAACACGGACCCGATGGATCGGCCCGGTGAACACTGGGTGGCCGTGTGCTTGACAGAACAGCAGGGCGAATACTTTGACCCGTACGGCCTGCCACCCCTCCATCCCGATTTAACAGACTTCATGGATCAAGGCACAGAGACGTGGTGTTGGAACAGTCAAACGTTGCAAAGCCTGACCAGTGGCGTGTGCGGACAATATTGCTTGTTTTACCTGTACCATCGATGCCGGGGAAGACCCTTATCTACCATCGTACAGATGTTTGACCAGTACCCCAAGGCCGAGGACCGCCATGTACTCGTCTATGACTGGGCCGCTCATCATTTCAATGTACAAGCCCCGTTCTGGGCTTAAGTTCTTTCAATGTACACACGCCCGCTGTTCTGGGCTTAAGTTTACAAGCCCCTTGTTCTGGGCTTCAATGTGCAAGCCCCTTGTTCTGGGCTTCAGTTCTTTCAATGTACAAGCCCCTTGTTCTGGGCTTCAGTTTTCACGTGGTTGTTCTCACGTTGTTGTTGTTCACGGAATAAAAAAAAAATGAGATCTCACCAAAAAACCCTGTCTTGTGTGTTTTATTCATAATGCATCAATGCCCAATGTGGAAATTCAGTCAAACTGAAATCAGTGGTGTAGGATGGGCCAAAATGTAACCCATCAAGGTTAGAATGCAAGAGCACTATAGTAAAATAGAGAGCCAATGAAATCAGCCCACAGACCAAGTACGTGTATTGGTCTAGGTTTGGAGCGGGCATTTCATTGAGGTGCGTGTATACGGTGAGTGAAGACTCGTCCAACACGTATAGATTATGTTTATGACTATAAGTTCTAGGTAACCCATCAAGGTTAGAATGCAAGAGCACTATAGTACAAATAGAGAGCCAATGAAATCAGCCTACAGACTAAGTACGTGTTTTTGGTCTAGGTTTGGAGCGGGCATTTCATTGAGGTACGTGTATACGGTGAGTGAAGACTCGTCCAACACGTATAGATTATTACTATAAGTTCTATGAGCATAATGCATGAAAGTGGCTTTGAACACCGTATTAGCCAATCAGTGGCCTAGAATGGAGCCAAAGGTAACCCATCCATGTCCAGAAAACATTACCCGGGTGTACAAGAACCCGGATGTAGGAGCGGACGTCAGCGAAAGCACACCGTGAGTACCCCAATTCGATTGGCTGATTGTTCGACCACTGATTGGTTCTTTTTCTCGACCGCTGATTGGCTCTTTTTTCTCGACCGCTGATTGGTCCAAATGGACCTGCCCATCTTTCCCAGGTTCATTTGCAATCCCTTTTTTGTGCTCAAGCTCTGACTATAGCGATGCCGCAACATTGTCTCATTGGACATTGGACCGTTTGACCTGGAGGTGACCATTTGACCTGACATGCGTCCGCGCGCGCGCACACTGCCGGGGATGACGCGCACTTCCGGAGAACCCGCGCGCGCGCTGCGGGGCGCCGGGGCGGGGGCGGGAAAACACCCCGGAGGGTTGAACGTTGGAACTCTTCTGGGTTTGGAGGTAGTTTTAGTGAAAACCGGAAGTGACGTCACAACCCCCACGTGACCTGCGCAGCAGAATGGAAACGACACCCTAGTGTAACCCCCTCACCTAGGCTTCACATGGATACCTCACTCGATCCCATCGACCCACTAGGGGCTCCCCTAGCTCCAACACGTCTAGCGGGACCCATACAGGGTCCAGTTTTCGACACTAGGTGACCACATCCCGACAGAAATGGCCAGTTTTCGACACCGGATGTGCCGCCATCTTGAACATACGTGCCGCCATCTTGGATATGGCCCATAATGCACCGGGTCAAAATACTCGCTTCTGATTGGCTGAGAGCTCTGTGGCGGATTTGAAATACTCGCTTCTGATTGGACGAGAGCTCCGCATTGCATCTGCGCATGTGCAGAATGGTGAGCCTTCTGTGCATGCGCAGAATGCCGATATTTCAACCCCACACCCAGCCCATCAGATGCCCCTTCACGAAGGCTTCACTTTGATACCTCATATGACCCCATTGGACCATGAGTAACTCCCCTAGCTCCCAACACGTCTATTTCCATACCCTTGGGCCACCGCGCATGCGCAGAAGGCCGATATTTCAACCCCACACCCAACCCATCAGATGCCCCTTCACATAAGCTTCACTTTGATACCTCATACAACTCCATCGGCCCATTAGTAACTCCCCTACATGCCAACACGGCTATTTTCATACCCTTGGGCCACCGCGCATGCGCAGAATGGTGACAACGCACGAGCCCCTAGTCCAGTCAGATGCCCCTTCACGAAGGCTTCACTTTGATACCTCATATGACCCCATTGGACCATGAGTAACTCCCTTAGCTCCCAACACGGCTATTTTCATACCCTTGGGCCACCGCGCATGCGCAGAATGGTGACAACGCACGAGACCCTAGTCCAGTCAGATGCCCCTTCACATAAGCTTCACTTTGATACCTCATACGACCCCATCGGACCATTATTGGCTTCGCTAGCTCCAACACGGCTATTTTCATACCCTTGGGCCGCCGCGCATGCACAGAATGACGCTAGTTCAACCCCACACCCAGCCCATCAGATGCCCCCTCACATAGGCTTTACTTTGATACATCACTCGACCCCACTGGACCAGTAGTAACTCCCCTAGCTCCAAAACGGCTATTTCCATACCCTTGGGCCACACGAGTTGTCTCCCTTGCGTCAGTGTGTGCAGATGGCGCTATGATCGACGCCGTGATGTGGAAAGGGCGTCCCCACACCATCCTGGAGCCGCCATTTTGTTTGTTGATTTTCTGCGGAGATACACGGGACAATAAACGCTCGACCCTAGGGTGGTACAGATGCTAGACTGATCCTATTAACATGGTACAACACCTATAGATTATGTTTATTATTATTATATGGCTTAGAGGTTTTTTTGAGGGTAATGTGAGGGTTTTTTCTCCCCGTGACCTCCCCACCGCCTCGTTTGCTCCCTTGCGCCGCCATTTTGAACCCACCACCACCACCCACAGGCCGCCATTTTGAACCCACCACCACCACCCACAGGCCGCCATTTTGAACCCACCACCACCACCCACAGGCCGCCATTTTGTATACCTCACTCGACCCCATCGGACCATGCAGCGTATTTCCAGTCTAGGGACTACTTTTTCTCCGCGGAAGCAGACCGCATCACCGCCACGACCGCATCACCGCGGAGGAATACATCCCCTTTTCCACATGTACACACACGCCATCATTTTGTACACACATCCACAGAACATGTGACGTCATATGCAAATTTCTGAGGTCAAATTTTACTCGCTTCTCATTGGCTGTCACCTCCTCGTTTCCTCCTCAATTATGCAAATTTCTGAGGTCAATGAGGTTCAATTTGCTGTTACTATACTACTTAGGCTATAGTTGTGTAGGAACACTGGATGGCTCCCAAAAATAGTGATTCAATGAGAATGATCGTCAAAATTTGAAACGGCGCGGAAGGGAAGTCAGATGGAACAGTACGCTGAGATTGTCTGCTTGATTTGTCAGAGAGTCCTACGGTCTAAAACTAATCTGGATGACAAGTTTTGTTCTCTGTTAAAAATTAAACTGTGCACACTTTCGCTGTTACCCCCAGGCCCCCCACCCCCACTAATTATTTTTCTTATATCTTGAGCTAGGAGGCTGAAACTTACCACACTAGACTCTTGGGTCAACTTTTACCAGAAATGGCCGCTGTGATGACGTCACAGTGGCGTCATTTTCAAAAACGACATTTTTTGATCGATTTTTTTGGTCAGATTTTCCGATTTTTTTATTTATGCAATTTCTCCGCAAAAACTGCATAAGTTAGTAAATAATAATGGATTGTCAAATAAAATAGTTTTTCTCTCACTTTTCATCGCGGAAAAGCAGAAATTTTGAAAAAATATGACGAAAACATCAATTTTTCGGCACTCCACGTGGCCGCCATCTTAAATTTACCCATGATCTTCTACTCGGGGGGTTATGCAAATAGGCTCAAAATGACCCCGATTTGATAAACTATATAAAGTCTCGGAATTTCGGCTCTTCATTTTTTGTCGTCCCAGAGATAGCTCACACAGTCCCGCAGGCCAGGTAGGGTTAAGGAATATTCCGTACTGTGTTGAGGAATATTCCGTACCATTTTATGGAATATTCCCTATCATTTTATGGAATAAATTTAAGGAGTATTCCGTTGGTTCTGTAGTCTGGGTATATTCCATAACATGCTAAGGATTCTTTTTTTTTTCAGTGTACAATTCACGCGCATTTCATAACAGTGTACCGGTATGCAAGAATAAAGATCTACGTATACCTGTGTCAGACCGTGATACCGTTTCGCGCAGCAACGGGCAGGCGATGCCTCCATTCCGTGGGCGCCGATAGATGTCCCGAGTTCTGGTCCGCGTTCCGGTCGGAGCGGGACCTGTCCGGGCCGTCCACTCGGACCAAACTGACACTAAACAGTGAACCGGTCTGTTCATCCTATTTTGTCCAGAAGAACTCGCTATGCATACCAACAATAGCAGGACCGAGAAACCACCCAGCATGCCCAGTAGATTCATCTTGACACTGAAAAATAAATAACTATGAAAAACTTTACAACCTAAGTATATACATGTAGTTTGATAAAAGGGCCTTCTCGCATCAAACCAATAACAATACGTGTTTACGCTTGACCAAACAGCAGTATAGGGAGATAGGCATAACAAACAATCCCAACCGAGATCTTGAGGCAAGATCCCTTGACATTGAAAATAGAATACTGAATCTGTTCAGTTTTACCAAAATGTTAACCCTATCTGGCCTGGGCGATTTGGGGTGTATCGCAGCCTGGGGGGGGGGACGGCGGAAAGTGCCCCCCTATATATTTTCTCTACCACTAAGGCTAGAGCCCTGAAACTTACCACACAGTATCTTGGGTTCAAGCTCTACCGGAAAATGTAAAAAAATCCAAGATGGCCGCCATGATGACGTCACAGTGACGTCGTCTTCTAGGAAGCCATTTTTCGGACTTTTTGTTGTCGATTTTTCGAAATTTTTATTTTTGCGATTCTTCTCTCGAAAAAATCAAATAAAATATAGAATAAATAGTTTTGCATAAATAAAATACTTTCAAGACATTTTAGGCAAGGAAAATGTGAAGAAATGGAGCGAAAAGATTGAAAAACACGACTTTCGCGGATACCACATGGCCGCCATCTTGAATTTACCCGGGGGTATATGACAATAGACTCAAAATGACCCCAATAAGACAAGCTTTAAAGTCGCCAAGTTTCAGCCACCTCGGTTTTGTCGTTTCGAAGCAGCAGAGAAAAGTTCACTAACCGATATAGTAGTTATTTGAAAAACACTGAAGATTTCCTGTCAAAACTGTCCAGCATCCAAGCTCCTTCCCACACCTCACTTGTCACCACGGATATTGAATTTCCCGATCCCAATCGCCCAGACAAAGAACTTTTGAAATTATTAAAAATTAGTCTAAAAGATAATGACTTCGAATTCAATGGAGAGTTCTACCAACAAATTAGTGGTTGTGCAATGGGTAAAAGGTTCAATCCAAATTTTGCCACTATCTATGTAGCTCATTGGGAAGAGCGGGCTTTAAGAAAATTAGATAAACAGCCTCTCTTATACCTCAGATATTTAGATGACATTTTGGTACTTTATAACCATTCCATGGAAGATTTCGGTGTATTTTTCGAAACTCTAAATAACCATGACCCAAATATCAAACTCGAAGTAGTTATCATGACTCTTCGGTGGATTTTTTGGACCTAACAGTTATTAAGGGACCTGGGTTTCAGAACACTGGATATTTAGATTACAAGGTCTTTTTTAAACCAACTGATACCCACGAACTCCTACATGCCAAATCTTTTCACCCGACCCATATATTTAAGGGCATAGTCAAATCTCAAATCATTCGATTCCATAGAAATTCGAGCGATATACAGTATTTTCACCACTCATGTGCGATCCTGTTTCGGGCATTGAAACCTAGAGGCTATTCCGCCCGGTTTTTACGGCATATTAAATCTGAAACACTTCGCCAAATCACAAACTGCCAGATAAATGACGTTCGTGAGTCAGAACCTGTAAGGATAAAACATAAACGCCCTAATCATGGCAATGGTAAGACCTCCAAATGTCTAAAACTTCAGTGTAAACTGGACGAAGTAATTGTTACACAATCAACTTTCAAAAGCGAACACACCAAAAATGAATACAAGCTTAAGGATCAACTAACTGTGACACGGAGAATGTAATTTATTTAATTACGTGCCGAAAATGCCTGAAACAGTATGTGGGCGAAACTAAGAATAAACTTCGATATCGTGCCAACAGACATAAATCAGACATCAGTTTAGACAATGAAGGCCCGGTCATTGAGCATTTCAATCTACCGGAACATTCATTTCAGCACCATTTTCAAATTATGCCAATAGAAAGAATTCCTACATTTCCAACACAGGAAGAAACTGACAATCACCGCGCACTGCGTGAATCCTTTTGGATCAAAACACTTCAAACACGGCAACCCTTTGGTATGAACATAGACCCAGGTAAACTTGCTAACAAAGAGTTTATTCCCTTCGTTCTCCAATATAGCCGTAGGAATGTTGAAGCGGCCCGTGTACTGAAGGAGGAATACGAAACACTCCAAACAAAACTCCGCTTGCCATTTAATCTGAGACCTATCATAGCATACTAATAGCGGCCCTATTTGAACTCTATACGAAACTTGTCTCTAGGAACAGTTTTAAGATAAGAGATTTATAAATCCCTGTGCCCGTGCCTTCCACTTTTGAGCAAGTGAGAAATGACTACATTGTAGTCAAAACCTGCGGCAGTGGCAATAATACAGTGAAAGACATATCAGCGGAGGTAGTGGTAATTGTAAAAAAAGCGCCATCTGCCAGTGTTTTCATGCCAAGGGAAGTAATTTTCAACTTCTAACCCACAATTGTAGGAATTGTCTAATAGGTCTGATACCATATATATATATTCACTTTCCCCGTTCAACATCCAACGATTCTGACTGGTCCGTGCCGTCTATACGGAATTGACAGACGAAGTCACAATGATCGCTTTGGCAATGTCTTGGTACAAATATCGTGTATGCCAAGTCTCAAAACATTCGGTTCAGCCGTTGATTTTTGCAAATCAAAATGGCTTTCAAATATTTGAAAATCTACGCTCTTCAGTCCCCCTTCTCGCTTATTTTGACGAGCAAAATGAAAAATTTATATTTCCTTCAAAGTTAATTTTCAATGAATTTATTATCAGGTCTATCACTTTGATCTGTGAAACTATGGAATGGGGTTGAAGGCTTCATCGAACTGTCCAAGGGGCATAATGACACTTTTCACTATTCAAATTGAGGCCTGTGAGAGTCTTGATATTCGATTAGAATAATTAATTAAGTTCCTTCTATATAAATGGTTAACTATTTCATTCTTAGGAGATATCATCTCATCTGACATGTTCGGCCAAGCCTTTTCGAATGTTGCTAATTTTATTAATTTCTTTTAAAAAAAATCAAATTCTGCAAATAAGAAAGATTTCTTGCCAGTATCTATGGATATCTCCCTATACTCAATTCGCGAATATGTTTGTCACTAAGTCATTCCGAAGGTGATTTAAGTGCGAAATCTCAGGGCTAGGTCGCTAAACAAGGTCTGTGTGTAAGAGAATGATGTCGAATTCTCGTTATTATCCTTTGGTACATCAAACTATTACATTCGCGAAGATGACTATCAAAATCAAACTAAAAAACCCCTCAAGGAAATCAAGGCCCTAGCTTTTGACATCGAGGTCAAATAGATCGGCTTTATGACCAGTATCTGCTAATATATTTGTAAAACTGATTGACAAAGTAACGTAAATTGTGAAGTGTAGAACCAGTAAATTATAGCAGAAATGGGATCTGACTTGAGAGAATGATGTCAAATGCAATATGTTTCTGCCCATTGTCTGCTGATACACATAAATATTGAATTTACGGGAGTGATTAATGCTAATCTAAAGGGATTCTGAGTGCCGAAGAGGACGGGAACATCAATACCAGCGAAGCAAGCCCCTGGCTTCCGAGAATGAGAATAGAGAGACTGTGTTCCGAAAGAAGATCATTCAAAATAGATATGTGCCAAATTTTATGCTTGTAACCGAAAGTGCACAATATAACTGCACAACTATGATGCATTGTTCGCGCATAGGGTTGTCTGACTCATTAAATACTAAATAGTCGTTTCTGTATTATAAAACCAGTTGCGCATAAAATCAGTTTTGAGTATTATCAATGAGTCGGTATAGCTAAGACAGTAAGTGCAACTCCAGGGATTGGAGGGTCATTGTTTCCATTCCCACATAGGGTTAATTTACTCTTCCTTTCAAAACATGAGCAGTGTGACTAACGTCACAGGACCTACGAAGTAGAGTAGGCATTAGGACTCGAACGCGAACTGAACTCTTAGAAATCCCCACCCCCAGTTGAAATCCTGCCTATATTAAGATGGGCACCGCCCAAGTCAGAATCGCCAGTGATTTTCATCAAAAATCACCAGAAATTTTCATCAAAGTAGGTCAGCTCAGAACTTGTTGGTAACAGTCTCCTAATGCGCCTTCATTCCAAAAATAAATAACGATCGCCGATTTAATTTTACAATTTTTTAACTAAAGTAAACAGATTGAATAATAAAACTCCGTGGCAGTGATTCTGTATCCCTTAATCAAGGAATCAAAATGGATCAAGATTTGAAATGACAAGAAAAATTTAGACATAATTACACATGTAATGTTTTTGTTTAAATTATATCCCAGTGTGATATATAGTCAATATTCAAGAAGTACAAAAAAAACACGAGAAGTACGTGCTCAAATTTTCACATCATGATCAAAGTTACTTTATCTAGTTAAATTTTACCCAAAGAAAATAAATTAAGACCCTTTAAAAATGCCGTCAATGCCAGATGTTGAGTTTTATACAGCTGTAGATCAGGGCTCTGGGTGCATATATCATGTTTCCATACACTTGATGCACACAACAGCGGCAAAAACAAAGCCTCCTTGAACAACCTATCTTTATACAGGAAATTCTTAACTCAGAAAATACCATTCTCTCTCAAAAGAAAACAATTTACGCCAGGAAGGCCTTTTTATTAAGCTAATTTTGTTAGGTAGGGGCCTACTTAGATTCAATAATTGTCACGAAATTTCTTTGGTTATATCTTAATTGCAACCATGTTTGTTCCTCATGCTTGAGGTATGTACATGTATAACACACTTTCATTTGAGAGTCCAGACATTCCACCATTCATGTGAACAAATTGTACTAAACATGGAATAATTAAATTCACACTACTATTTTGGAGTTTCGTGTCTCCCAGATATTTAGTGTTCTCATTCAAAGCTTCCATGATTAGTTGACGCATTTTATTTTCGACATCGTCATAAAGGCTCTTCACCAATCTGTCGAATTTGTCCTCGAAATCGAGTAATTGAATATCAAACACAGAAAGTCGTCTCTGTAGATTGCGGATGCTGGCGTGGACATCTCGTTTCCCACTGTAAAGCTCTCTTTCGACCCCGTGTACAGCTATGCTGCATAGCCACACCACAAAAAGAGTAAAGCCCAGAGCCATGTTTATCAGCTTCGAAGTATTCGGACGTATCGGGACGTTCAATGTTAGACGTAGGGTATCAGGTATTATGAAACGGATACAGTTATTTTATTGGCTTACTGCTAGAGAACAGGATTTTTCAACCTGTGAACATCTGGGTCATCTATTCGCGGTGAGACTGACCCTGGGATTCCCGGAAATCAACACCACATGATGTCGTCAGCCAATCAGCTAACCTCTACCGACGTAACCCCAGCGTAACCCGCTATTGCCAAGTCATGTGCTGTCCTACTTATTAAAAATTACAGATCTACAACACCTCTTGGATGATACGGGAGTTATTCATATCTGTATCTTTTGTAAGCTCAGACAATATATGTTTCAGAAGTAGTATGAAAAGCCTGTAATTTATTAAATTTCTCGAGTCTGTTCTTCGCTGGATGAAGACCGAACATTATACGGTAAAGTATCGGATATCGCTCCGCAATAATGGCGACACACGATTCGCATGTCATCTTATGGATGGCGAAGTGTACGCAAATGCAGGATGTTATGACAGACACACTTGGGTCACGTGACTTATTCGCGGTCCAGATTCAGGATATCACCTTTCTTTTCGGAGAAGTGAACGTGTCCGGGAGAAACTGAGAACGTTGATATTTAAGCACTCCATAACATCTGATGGATGACACGGATATCAGCAAACTTGGCCTGACCCCCAAGAGAGATTGTTCATTAATAAATACATGCGAGGTAAGTGTTGTGGGATGGCCGAATGTTCTTGAAGTACTGAGGTCATGTGTACTACAAAGATGCGCCGATTGGTCAAGTAATACCATTTGGTTGTGCATTGTGCGGTTGGATGTTTTAAAGTACTGATGGAAAAAGTGCACTTAAATATCGAGATCAAACTGGATTTACAGAGGTAATCAGAGTTACCTTAATTATTACTCAAGTTGGAAACAGATTTTATTTCCATTTTTCTTGGGATACAAGTGGATCGACTGAGTAGTTCGGGGGATATTGATCCAACCGAGCGAAAAGCCGCTCAACTTTGGACGCTGGCTTGAGAGTGACATTTCTCATTCTATTCGAGATTTCTCAATGCTATAAATTTTCTTCAATTAAATATGTTGTTATGCACACTGAACTAGACATCGATATAGAAACAAATCTGCATGCTTGAGATGAACCAACGTTGCTAATTCACGATAACGTAACGGGATGCTCTCGAGTATGTATTTGCTGATTTTACGTGTGGGAAGGTTGTAGAAGAAGACCCTTTTCACACACCATAGGCTTCCTGTAGAAGCTGCGTACAGACAAATATTGGTAAGTTTGTAAAGATGGGGTGGGGTGGGGGTAGGATTATGGCCTCCCCACCGCCACCAAACTTCTGTGCTATCTCCGGAACGATAAAAAAAAAGTGAGAGATGACAATCCGTGACTTTTTAGTTTATCATACTGGGATCATTTTGAGACTTTTTGCATAACCCCCTGAACAGAGGCTCATGGGTAAATTCAAGATGGCACCTGTGGTACTAGATAAGTGATGTTTTCGTCATCTTTTTCAAATTTTCTGCTTTTCCGCCAGGAAAAGTGGGAAAACGCTATTTTATTTCATATCGGATTAATATTTAGTAATTTATCATGATTTTTTTTATGGAGAAATTACCTAAACAAGCTGAGTAGCTAGCAGGTCCTCCGCCAAGTAGCTTGTTTGAGAGCATACAGCATATACGCTTCCAATATCTCCTTAAATATAACTTGGAAAGTTGATATGTGTATGTGGAAAGAGACGTTCATCTGGAATTGTTGAGACAATTTGAGGAGGGTTGGGAAGCAGTAATGGGTAGTGTAACACTGGAATGTAAGTCTGTAGTTGTATATGGATTTGTGGATGGTGAGGTTTATAAATCGATGAGTGGAATAGATCAAGATATCGCGTTCACAACACAGGTGGGTACAATATGGGTGAGTGAAATCCAAGATGGTCAATGGCAGCCATCTTGGATTACATACTACCTCAATGAAAATCAATACCAATCGCTGTCTAACTGATGTGAAGCACCGTCTCGAGGTTGAAGTTGATTGGTCAAATTGTTGTCGAGATATCACGTTCACAAGATCCGAGACGGATGGAATCCAATATCATCAATGGCAGCCATCTTGGAGTATGTACCTCAGTGAAAATCAATACCAATGGCCGTCTAATTGATGTGAAGCACATTCTCAAGTTTGAAGTCGATTGGTCGAACTGTTGTCGAGATATCGCGTTCACAAGATGTGGGATGGACAGAATCCAATATGGTCAATGGCAGCCATCTTGGATTACGTACCTCAGTGAAAATCAATACCAATGGCCGTCTAACTGATGTGAAGAACGTTCCCAAGTTTGAAGTCGATTGGTTGAATTGTTCTCGAGATATCGCGTTCACAAGATCTGGGACGGATGGACTCCAATATGGTTAATGGCAGCCATCTTGGATTACGTACCTCAGTGGAAATCAATACCAATGGCCGTCTAACTGATGTGAAGCACCTTCTCAAGTTTGAAGTCGATTGGTCGAATTGTTCTTGAGATATCGCGTTCACAAGATGTGGGACGGACAGAATCCAATATGGTCGATGGCGGCCATCTTGGATTACGTACCTCAGTGAAAATCAATACCAATGGCCGTCTAACTGATGTGAAGCACCTTCTCAAGTTTGAAGTCGATTGGTCGAATTGTTCTCAAGATATCGCGTTCACAAGATGTGGGACGGACGGACGGACGGACGGAGGGACGGACGGAAGGACGGACGGCTAGCATTTCCAAGTCCTCCCACCACTTCGTGGCGGAGGACAATAAAAGATTCGAAAAATCTGACAATAAGATCGACCAAAAAAGCCTCATTGACAATGACGTCATAGTGGCGTCATCAAAGAACCATCTTGGATTTTGGTACACTGTCTGGTAGAGCTTTACCAAAGGGTATAGTGTGGCAAGTTTCAGCGCCAAGCACAAGTGGTAAGAAAAATAATTGGGCCATTCCTCCCCCCTCCCCTCCCCCAAGGCCTGGACAGGTCGCAAAATGCCCGGCCAGATAGGGTTAAAATCACCAGCAAAAATAAATAAAATAATAAATAAATAAACAGTATACTTTTTTCAAAGGTTTACTGTTGATTTAAATGCCGTCAGGTATTCTAAAAAAAATCTTTGAGAAATAAACATTCCATGAAAATACCATTGCTCCTCATCAAAACGCCATATTTAAACTACTCACCTTATTGCAAAAGTCGTCTTTCCTTTCTTAATTTCTGTCTGATCTCTGGGGGATATATTGACTACTACAGTCGAGAAAAACCATGTGTGTTATATACTCTCGACCCAGAGAAACGTATCCGGCTCAGTTACTTTCCGCTTTCCACGTAAGACCTAAATCTCTTCCAACTGATCGATAAATCTCATTGGTCGTTTCCGCTACTCGTACTTTGGTTGGTTGACCTTCTTACTCGCATCCTTTAGCCCGTTTGCAGCTCCGTGTCAAACGGCAATGGATAACCGGAATGCAAACCTTTTCGCGGAAAATTCAAACCGCATTTGTTTCGTAGGCCGTATGTTAGACAGGTTAGGGTCAACCCATACCTTCCCATACAAGCGTTTTTTAACGAATATTTCATGATTCCGATAGTGAAATGAATCTTTTTGACGAAAAAATATCCGTATAATGCCGCTACAAATCCTGAGATAGTTAGAATTCTATAATATGCAAAACATTTCCTGAAAATTCACTTTTAGCTAAAAAGTGACTATGCGTGGATTCTGGTAAAGGTGCTATTTCTATTTCCATTTTCTCACATGGAATGCTTGCACCTAATGACCAAACTATGCGTTTTTATAAGAATTTCATCATCGGTAAAATTGTTTTGTAGAAGTTATTCACAAAATAATTTTTTCTGCCGAACTGTGAGATTTTTAATTTAACGAAATTTCTAAAAGTACGATCCTGAAATGAAGTTTTATTATTTGACGCATCTTTTCATGTTACTGATTAATTATTGGTAGCAAGTTTTCAAACAAAATCCACCGGGAAAGTGGCAAAACATGCGCGTTTGAGGTTTTTTCAAAATAAATTAATTTATGCAAAACTCTGAATGTAAACTCGCCAATGTTATTTTCAGAGATGCGAATAGATATTAGTGTCATATTCCAACTATCAATTTATCATCGTTGATTTTTTTTCCAACATATTTTTAACCTGATCAACTCGGAAAATTCGAAATCCTAAAGGAAGAAAGGTTGCATTTTACTGAATGGCTTACCATTAACAAACATCTACAGCAAAGATCTGCATTTAACGGGAACTGTAAACATTGGGCAAAATAACAGTTCAGGGTCTTCGTTTTATAATTAGAAGTACAAAGGTCATCATGGGATTATCTATTTGGGGTCATCTGAAAATCATACTTTTTCTTGCTGCTCGTATAGTTCAAGGCACTATTCTTAGTTGATTGTACAAATTTGTAAAACCCAAAGGGTTTCACATCATACCCAAGCCCCTTGTTTAGTCTTCAGATTAAAAATGATGGTTAAATTCAAAATGGCGACCATAAGGAGGCATCCGGAAATTCGTGGGGTTTTTTTTATTACATTGTCCCATAAATAAAGGTATCGTGTTCATATATAGCTAAATGTTAAAATTTCTCAAAGCCAAGCCTATTCATTTACCTAGTTTGACTTGTATAATCATCAGCTGGAAAAATAATTGGGGAAATTCAAGGCAGCGGACACATAGAGTCATCCGAATCTCTTTCATCTTGGTAAATGTAATTTGTCAAATTCAAAGGGATTATTTTTAGCTTAAAGCAGACATTTCCTAGATATGAGCTATTTAACACTATGTGTAGTTCATGTTAGGTCAATTGTTCAGTCTATTTGCACAATCTTCGACAGACAACGTAATAGTTACTATGCCTAACTTAACCCTATCTGGCCTGGGATTTTTGGGACGTATCCTGCCTAGGGCGGGGGAGGGGTCAGATTTTCCGTGGGATTTGAGTGGGATGAATTTCCACTCTTACATAAGTGAAATTTCACTCAACTTTTTTAAGAGAGTAGGTTCAAAATGACCTCAATATGATAAACTATAAAGTCACGGAGTTTCAGCTCTTTTTTGTCGTTCCGAAGATAGCGCTGAAAGTTTGGTAGGGGGGAGGGAGGCAATCAAAATGGCGGAAAATGAAGTTGTCATCGGATTTCCTTCACAATTTCTCCTTTTCTGCGAGGATAGATGGGCAGAACTTATTTTATTTCACATTAGATCATTACTTGCCAATTTACCATGCAGCTTTTGCGAAAAACAAAAACAAAAACAAAAACAAAAACAAAACAAATAAATAAAGAGTTTGACGGAAAAATCGACCCAAACATTGTTTTTAAAAGTGGCCATCTTGGGGTTGATTTTTTTGGAGGATTTTCTAATAGACTTTGACCCAAGGGTATAGTTTGGTAACTTTCAGCTCTCTAGCTTAAGACCCTCGGTGGCCAAGTGGTCCAAGGCGCTTCGCTAGTGACCGCTAGCCTCACCCCCACGCTTAAAACTAAAGTGTTGAAACTTACTCGTAAAGTGTTGAAATAACCCTTTAAGTGTGTCCGCAGGGACTGCTCTTTAAGTGCTGTCCCTGTGGACACACTTAAAGGGTTATTTCAACACTTTACGAGTAAGTTCCAACACCCTAGTTTTAAGCGTGCCGCTGAACCGGCATAGGTTCGACTGAGCCCAGCTGGTGTGGAAGTGTGGAAGTTTGTCAGTTACTTGCCGACGGGCGGTGGTTATCTCCGGGTACTCCGGCTTCTTTCACAACCAAACTGACTGTCACCATATGAGTATTAACAAAACTGAGTGTGACATTAAGCTAAATCCCCCCCCCCCCACCAGCTTGAGATTAAGATTTTAGAGGGGGGGGGGGAGTGAGCCCCCACCCCAGGCCAGGACAGGTCCCAAATCATTCAGGTCAGATAGAGTTAAGATAAGCACTTCATCAGATCCCATAGAAGTTTGGCTTGAACATTGATCCAAATATAGAATACAGAAAATTCCAGCCGAGCGCACTATCGCAGGCTTATTACAACAATCGCGTTAACAGACTGGACAGCTCACGTGAGAGAGGTTAAGAATAATATCCTGTTGAGTAAGCTATGTAATGTGTCAATGACTTCTTGCTTCCACGAACATCAGAGTTCGTGTAATGGTGACAGAATGATTGACTCCTGTTCTCCGAAACACTCTCCGGGTATCACTACAAAACGCCTCATTCAAATAAGCTATACTATAATGGCCGAGAGGGGCCACGATAGAGCGATGGCGATAGAGCTATGACGATACAGCGATGGCGATAGAGCGGTGGCGATAGATTGATGGTGATAGAGCGATAGAGCGAAGAAATGTCTCATAATCATGCGTACCTCCGACACAAGAGAGCCCGCCGCTCAACTGTATAGTTATTATCAGGCGGGTTCCAGAATAGTACGGGCCAGCCGCATACCACAGAGATTACTCAGATAAGATAGAGAGACCGATAAAAAAACATGTTTTATTGTGTAAATGGCTAAAACAATAAACATTGGCTAAAAGATCGACATAAGAATGTAATAAATAAGCAGTGATATTCGCTATCTGGGGAACATATACATCTTAAGATCATAATCGTAATTAATTTTGTCGTAATTAATGCTGATCAACGCTTGTAAAAATAATCTACGTAGAATCGAAATCAAAGACCCCCCCCCCCCCCCCCTACTCAAATATTGGTGATTTGATTCACCCAGTCTCGTAATGTTAGGTCAAACTCAACTCCTCGATCGGAAAAGATCGATTCGTCGATGTTTAAGCTGTTGATTTAAGCTGTTGATTAAGTTCTTGATTGAGAATTTTATTGCTTAAGTTTTTTTATTTGAAAATATTAATCTTAGAACTTCTTAGTATTTCTTTAATTTTGTATGATATTTTCTTACATTATTTTTAATTCGAGAAATAAATTCTTGCATTTTCTCATAATGAGAATTTAATTTGGATTCAAGAAGTAAATTCTTAGATTTTCTTGAGAAAGTAAGAAATATTTTCTAATATTAGTATCTTAGTGAATTAAAATGGAATTCTAGTACAAGAAAATAATCAGTGATGTAAGAATGAAACTGGAATAATCTCCTTTGATGAGAAAAAAATAATTATTAACATAATACATGTATTGTCAAGCATACTTGACAAAACACTTTTTAGTCTATAAAGATTATGTGTAAAAATCAAAGCATTAAGAATAGATCATTAATGATAATAATGATGTAAACCATTTTTTAAATGTCTGCAGTATGAGGAGGTAACATCCATCATCAAAGTGAAAAATTACAAGGAAAGTTAACATTATCTCATATTACCAGAGGACTGAAAAGAGACAGTTTCCTGTGATAGACTATATGTATCTATTAACTTTTGTTTCATCTCAAAATTTCAAATAATCTGCTTAAATTTAATTATCGAAAATGAGGGTTCCATTATTATGTCCTACTTAACATTCTGGAACTTTTACTCCCCTCTCCCCCCCCCCCCCTTCTCATTAGCATATCTTAGGCAAGCAATATTCATAATGTAGCTGCAAGTGAAACAGTCATAATTTTCTGCCCTCCATGATACTATTGTACCACTGCCAAGTAATAATTGTAGGCAGGAACTTCATACAAAAATTAGACAACTTGCTTTGTTGAAAATAAGAATATTTAAGAAAATTTATACAGAGTAAACAAAACAAATTTCTGGAAAATTTAAGTTCATTTCAATCTCGTTCTGTGACTTAACCTTAAAAATTAATTAATTTAGCCTAATGAAGTTGAATTGGAGAAACATACTGTCAAAATTGTGAGAGGAAGTGCGGAGAGAGATGAGTAATCTCAATGTAGCATATGCAAATCAAATTCAGGGGACCGGTAGGGAGAGATTCTTTAACATTTGTGTGGGCAGCCTTATTCATGCAAATTGAGACCTGAAGTGCGTTTTGAAGAAGTTTTGTAAGATACTATAAACCAGCTCAGTTTTGTTTGCCCAGCAGAGTGTTTTTTGTGTAAGGTAGTCCTGAACTTACTAGGTCCACCATTATTATTTAATTTAAATTTTATCACGTCTCGCCCATTTAAGCTAAGTTTTCTTGATCGAGACTTTTGTCTTGCTCCAGTAGGGTAAAGATTATCTTCTAGCAAAAAAATATAATAAGAAAAATATTTGATTTTCAACATATTCCAGGTGAAATTCAATCTATCTTAGGAAAACCATTTTTTTAACTCTTTGCCCGATAATGACATCATGCGGCACTGCTTTCTGAACCACGGAGTGGATGCTGGGCTACCCTATAAACCCTTAAAGAATGTTCACAGTTTTTTCTCAGTTTTTCTAATTTCTAAGTTTCTCTAATTTAATTTCAGCTAATTTAAGAAAAACCAAGAAAGTAAGAAAAAAGTGGGAGCCTGTCAAGAATTGTTTTCTAAAATTAGACATTGTAATTATTATTTTCTTGTTTGAGAAATGATATGTTTCTCGTTTAAGAAATGAAGTAGCGTTGACTATGACTCCCAAGAAAATGTAAGAAAAAAAATAAAAAAATAAAGTTTTTTTTTCTTAAAGAAGCGTTTTATTTTTTTTTAGGAGATTACTGAATTTACCCCTCCAATATGGAGGCTTGGAGGGGTGATTTCAAAATCAGATACGCTGATATCCTGTGGTGATAATTAGTCTGAGAGCAGTTGAAACTCAATGTAACCAGTATCAAGTAGCCTGTCTCACCAACAGCTAGACAGGATATGATCACCAGATGTTGAACGACTTGTTCACCCAGAAATTGGGCCAAACAACCACTGAGTTGATATATCCGTGACTGCATAAATGTAGTTCATGGTGAAGTTGCTGGTTATAATCAATCTCCCTCTTTGGACATATTTTACTGTTCATACTTTTTGTAGTTTGCTTTAGTTTGTATCTCTGTCGAACTAGCAGCTTCTAATAATCAAAATCATAATATGTGTTGAACATTCCTGTGTGTAATGATTTTCGATGATGAAGTAGAGTGATTCCAGAAATATAAATCTGATACGGTTTACCAAATGCAGGCCAACTGTAGGGGAGATTGGAGTACACTGTGACATTTTTCACCATTTTGCAAAAATCTCTCCATACTCTCGTTAAGATTTATATTTAGTATGACATACATGTAGTCGTACAAAAGCTTCTGAAATATCTGTTATACTTTTCCCCAGAATTTGTTTGTAAAAACGTCAAAACATGTGTCCCAGTTTGCCCCACTATATCCACTGGAGTGCGATAGGGCAATAATCAGAATACATTTTATAAGAAGTATATACTAATATGGTTCATAGGAGTTTAGAAGATTCAACAGCGATGGCTAAGTTAGTTGCTATTTAAGACCCCTGTTTTACGTAAAATGTTTCCCAGGAGCAAAATTTGAGGGAAAAAATATTTTGTGTGATTCTCATTTCAACGAAAACTTTGAAAGTGATTAAAACTCTATAAATCTTATATAGGATTAGCAATTACAACCATCCAGGAAACAAAATAATACACTTTGATAGCATTCTATAGGGTGAAATGAATTTTCACCATTTGATTATTATTGTCCCAGTGTGCAAAAGTGTCCCAGTCCACGTCGGGTGCGTTATATATTCCGTTTTATGAAAAAAAAACACTAATACAGACATCTGAGATAATAAATCTATATAATTAAAGTGTACCTTTGTCCATCCTCTCTCAGTGGTAACAAAACAACGATGAAGTACCGCTGAAACTTGTCATAACAAACTAACCTCCTCAGTTCTAAAAATTTACTTGAGCTACTCAAAAAGAATTTTTCTGTCCCTAATTTTTCACCAATGATAGGTTTCACTTGTAATTGATATAGAAGTTGTATAGGGGTAGCAGCTTTCTGTTTTTAACATGGAAGCTAGACGGCTTGTTCCACTGTGCCCCATCCCCCACTCTACCCCAAACTCCTATACAAGGTCTCTGTTTTTTTTTTGTTTTTTTGTTTTTTTGTTTTTTTTTATATTCATATATTTTTATTGCCATTAAATTGCCACATAATACATACAAGTAGAATGACATACAATATGAACAAATCGAATACAAGTTGTTATTTGGCATTATTATAAGGACGATCACACACACACACACGCACGCACATACATACATATATACATATATTGATATCATAACTCCTCACTCTCCAATGCAATATAACTTCTTTGGATTACTTGACAGGTTGACATAGTAGTACATATAGTATACATAAATAGGCACACACAGATTTTACTATATACCAGTACGGTAGGGGTGTAGCAATAAGAGACAATTGAACATTTATACAATTATTCCTGTTAACCGTTTTCATCAGAATCATTTTCTGCTTTGGTGACGGCATGGAGCCATGGTTCCCATAGAAGGTTGAACTTCTGAAGATTTGACTTTTTCATCGAGATATATTTTTCTATAGAATACCGCTGAGTTATGATGTTTTGAATTGCCAAAATGCAAACAGACTGTCTTTCAAATTTAGATTTGTAAATATAGCGTTTAGTGACGAGTATAATGAGATTGAGTATTTTTGAAAAGTCTGTTGTCATAGTTTCTCCGAATATAATATTTTTTGCCGTCAATGCGATCGGCAAGTTTGTTGTGGTATGTAACCATGCCTCGATGTCCCACCAAAGACGGCGGATCTTCTCGCAGTCCCAAAAGACGTGCTCTATAGTTTCAAGATGGTCACTACAAAAGGAACATAAGTCATTATCTTGAATGCCAATTTTTTTTCAGATAGCAGTTTGTTGCCAGTATTCTGTTGTTAATACGAAATTGTAAGTATTGTAACACTGAGCAGCAGGTGGTTTTGAATGGGAGTTGATAAACCTCGTTCCATTTAATTTCCTGTATATTCATTATCGATTCCCATCTAACTTGTGAACTGGGTCTTGTAAACTTGGATATAAGAACATTATACATATCTTTACTACCTTTGCATGATTTTGAAAGGATGTGTAGATCAAATGGAACATACGGTCGTACACTAGTAATTTTTGTTTTTACATCGGTTATTAATCTTTTTTTCATTGATTCGATTGCCGAAATTACTCCATGGTATTCCAGAAAATTTGTTTTAATGTTATAAATATCGATAAATTCTTCCAGGGAGAAGTAAGGTTTGTTCTCTTTCTCAATGTTGATAAGATCCATGACGCATTTCACACCTTTTTCATACCAGTGCCGGTAATACACCGGCGTGTTGTTCACCATAATATCATCGTTCTTCCATATGTTTACATTTGCTATTTCGTGTATATATTTGGGTTTATTTTTCTGTGTGACCTTGCTCCATGCGCCCAACACATCCCTCCAGAATACATTATTACATCTATTCATCAAAGTAGGCACAAAGTTGGCTCCGAAGTCGCCCAGATACTCAAGACCATCTATGGATAAATTTATTAATGGGACCCAATTACACGCTCCAGAGAGTAACTTTCGAATCCAGGACGACTTCAGAGCCAGCATGAAATTGTTAATGTCGACCATTTTCAGTCCACCATTCT
>JAVTVY010048730.1:0-24837 GCA_036873755.1 Hanleya hanleyi
AATTTCACTGTCACACGCCCCAGTTCATGGCCATCATTATCTGGTCAGTTCATGAAATACATTAAAACTATTAGGTATAAAGGAACTAAAGTTACCCAAAAACGATATTCGGATAAAAGCATAACCTGATTCGGGATTGGTCAATAAGTGGAGACCGGCCTGCTGCCTGGAAAATAGGGGATAAATTCGTAAATGATATTTGAAAATGTCACATCGTCTCTATTTTTAACGTTGTGTTGATATTTCTCCAACCCTTTTTCGATTATCATTCTGTGCGGGATTGTTTAAAGATGACCGCGCCCATGAGAATTTGCGTTTCTCAGATATTTGCTGGTCAACAATATCGTTTGATTCCATACATGCGATTTACTGCTGGCACGAACTCGGCAAAGTCGTTTCTTTTGGGGGGGGGGGGCATTTGGTTTAATGTCACACTCAAGGTTGTTTCACTCATATGGTGACAGTCAGTTTAGATGCTGGAGAAAGCCGGAGTACCCGGAGAGAACCACTGCCCGTCGGCAAGCAACTGACAAACAAATGCGCTGGGAATGATCCAACTGAAAACTTCCGTGTAACAGTTTCTCAAAGAGAACGAGTCGGTTAGATGCTGACATCGTCATCGGGAGTTTCCTGTGTTCGAAGAAGCTTGTAATCACAATCTCATGTTCCCGCAACTGCTCAGATTGGCGAACTGTTTCCAATTATCCCAGCTTGATTCAGCCAAACACGTAAGCAGATGTTAATTGTGATGCTTTATCGGACCAATCGATAGATCAACGGCTGGGAGCCGTTTGAAGAATAATAGTCAGTCATTAGGATTTTATGCATCACGACATGCTGGCATCATTGACAATTGTTGGTCCTTTCTCCCTTCTAGGAAACTTGTGTTTTTATTACTTTGATTTCATACACATTAGAAATTGGTGTTAACTGTCATACGAAATTGGTCTTTTCTTTATTGACGCGGAAATTCTTTTATGGACGACGGCTGAATATTGAATGTCGGATCTGAAGCTTGTTACTGAATTGGGATTTGGGGAGAGAAATGTCTGTTGGTATGCCAATATATATATATGCTTGCCTATCGCTCCAATTTGGCACTTTTTTGGCCTCTTCTCTAAGCAACATTTAATTGGGTTACTTCAGCTCTGATGCGGTGTGATGGATAAGAATGTCCTGGTGACTAGTGCCCCTTTTCATATCATTTTCTATTGCAACCAAGGACGGACACTTGTCCCCAATGTGGAGGAAAATATCCTAGCTGCGTTAGAAGATAGGGGTCGGACACTCCTAGCCACCGGGCATTTTTATCCTCCACACCAGCACAAGAATGTCTAGAGAGTTGTTAACATGCATTTCATGCTTTAATATCCCATACCTTGACATTTGGTGCCTGATGAATGCAGTTTATAGCCCAGTGGACAGCCAGAGCAGTTGTAGGTCAGTCCTGTTATGGCTGTTTGTTGAGGATGCATGTCTCTGCACTGTGCACCCACTGGGCATGGGCTATCTTCCTCGCACGCATTATAGTCGACACTACAGTCGTCACCTTAAAACAGAACAAAGGTATCATCTTCATAAACAGAGTTGGTCATGTCTATATCAGTCATTACCTTCGCATTGTATGACGGTATAATCTTCATAAATGATATTCGTCGAAACATCAAATTTAGCACTTTGATTGAAATTATATATTTGATAACACAAGCATAAAAGATATCACTCCGGCTAAATAAAATTATAGAGCAAGAAAAACGGCCATACATTCCACCAAGAATATCTACCATTACAAAGTCTTATCATTATGTCCATAGAAACACAACAAATTCTGAGCGACTGATACGGCCCAGCTTATCACTGCATGGAAACCACAGCACATTTAGCCTACCTTGTAGGGACATCGCAGAGAGAAAGTTTGCAGCTTTGTACTGACCAATATATCTCGAGATCGACGATTTACTGAACTGTACCAATTCGGGGCTTCCATAACAGTTCGAAAATTTACAGCGGCCATGAACTGGTCAGTCATTGCCGGATGATACGGTATCCGAAAAACATTGACATGAAACACTGGGATTGTTCAATGTATCATTTAGAGGCATGAATCCAGTTTTCAAATGCCAACTATACATGTATGATACATGGCCAAACAATATATATCCTAGAAACACATTCATTATAGAATAAAAACCCACCTGTCCATCCAGGTAAACAATCACATTTGAGGAGCTGGAAGCTGTAGATGGAGCTATTAGCATCACTCTGTGGGTAAAGCTGATTACTAAAGTTACAGCTACCGTGACCAGTACAGCCACTACACAACTTCACAGGGATCTGATACTCGGGAGAAACTCCTCCTTCACCGTCCTTAGCGTTTATTCTGAAAAAATTCACACGTTCCGAAAGAACAGTAATCTACAGAGGACTGTCTGAGATTAGTATCATCACCAACGATAATATTTACAAAACAATGTATCTTATTTCCCGTACACATAATGATATACGTCCAAAGATGCAAACACTTACCAATCAAATAATTAAAAATACCAGTATTGGTAAACCAATATATTTAGCGGATATTCTGTAGTGGACGACGGCTGAATTATGAATGACGGACCAGACGCTTGTAATTAAGTGTATTTTACGTCACTGAATAATACATAAAGTGAGGTGGTGTTACATGGTGAACCTGCGGCATAATTACGGCATATGCACGGAATACAGTAAATACACGTGATAGAGATTAAAGTTAATTATCAAGCTGGTCAGTGAATAAATACTCGGCAAAACTGTAATCATACGTACTCAGATGGCGAGCATATACCTGATAGAGACGGGATCTGTGGTCAGAGGAGTCCATCCTATCTCCACATTTGCTCCGACTTGGTTAAGATCCAAGCCAATCGGGACCTGACCCACATGCTCGACTGTCACATTTGAACTGTCGGAGTCCGTGTAGGACACCACTATACTGACCGGTTTGCCTACTGTCGCCTGCAGACTGGTGATGTTGTGAAGTAATGGGACACTGTTTGCTGTGGATACAGAACCATATATTATTTGTATAACATTGAATTTATCTAGAATTTCTATTGATCGATTTACTAATGATAAATGCACAACCACGAAGATCTAATCAAGGTATTCAACAGGGTTTCGGGGAAAAGAACGTCTGCTTCAATCTGAAAAGCGAAGGCCAAATCAAACAATTAATTATTCTTGACATGAATTTCAAAATAATTTTCTAACCCATAACTTCATTATTTTATTATATACACATCAAAATCTCCCCGTGTTGGTAAACGCTGCTCGTATTCCAATGCGCCACAAAACTGGTCCTATATTGGTTCAAGTACTGATTCATGTGCTGGATGTATGTAGACGACTTGAGTATATAACTTTGATGGTCCAGAAGCGCGCTAAGAACAGAATATAGCTGCTATACCACACCACACTAGAGATTTATAAATGCGTGCAAGTTGTTAGCTTGTTTTTACTGTAACTGGGTGTCCTGTATGTTTGATAGGATTTCGGAAGTCATATCAGCAGTCGGTCCTTCTATTTGGGAGAAAAATGAGCTCTATGTTATAATCGGTTCTTTATTATTACTGGTTCAATGGCGTCCCTACATTGATGAGGTTGTGCCGGCTGAATTTAAGCCGCCTCCAATACTGGAGAGCTAATGCTGGCTGAGTGGACAATCATATTTATCACCCGTTAAAATGACTGGAATTTCTGTTGGAGTTCGGTCCCCTTAATAGGTTTTTGAATAGGATTCATCCCTGGTCCCTTACCTGGCGCTAATGTGGCACACACTAACTCATGTACAAAAGTAGAATTGGAGCGATATGTAAGAGGTGGGGAAAATTTACGAGGTCTGTCGACTGAAGAGCAATCATATGACTCCACAGGAAAAATTCCCTCGGCACCCCACATTCAGATCCGAGAATAAGGTGGATTCTTGGGCGTAGCCTTTGTACATGTATCTCAGCCGCGCTTTATTGTAGCTGTTCATGTGAAGACTATGACGTATCAAAACAGTCCCTAGCACCGTCTTAACCGGAATTAGATACGCTAGCTCGGCAGCTGTGATGAAAGATCAGCTCAAAGAAATAACTCATCTGATGTTAATGGATGAGCATCGTGGACGTCTGATGGAGTAAACGCCTCAACATGGGGTAAATCTGGTAAATGTAAGAATGTCCACTAACCTGTCATGCCCGATCATATGGCTTAAATTTCCCAACAAAACAATAAATGTACATATATTTATTGAATGACATGTACAGAATAGCACACTCGTCAAATAGCTGATGTACCGTACCAAGAGTTTTGCGCTCTGCTTCAGTCTTCTCTTCAACTGTTAATGTGTTGGTGGCAATATCCTCCTTCAGTGTGACCAAGTAATCATAGATACACTGTCTGTTTCCCATGCACACCGTGTTGGCCGTGTCTCTCTGTGTCTGGTTGAAGTCGGACAGGAAGAGGGGTCGGTGGTCGGGGTGACTGTAGGTAGCATGGCTCTCTCCAGCACGATATATGAACACAGTAGATGTACCGTCGACTGACCCTGTCAAGGGTAGACGATTCGTTACATATTTGCAAAGCGCTAGGTTTTAATGATCAGCATGAATGAAAGTGACAAAGGTATTAACAATGTGCTTTCAAAGACGTAAAATGCCGATAACATATATTGCGAAACTCTCCCAAAATTTCAGCCTCAAACTACATGTACACTATTTCTCATAATTTATTGGACAATCTAAAACAAATGAAGGTTTGTTCGATTGAGCGTGTTAAGTATAAAGGCCATTTGATAGGTAGCATTAGCTGATATTCGGTATTACTGTGACGAAAGGTGTGTAACATCTCATGTGGGTAGCATCACCAAATACATTTCAGACTGGGGAGTATAGTTCCTTATGGAGATAACATTAACAAATATTAGGAATCATTGTTCAGAGAGGGGTGTCGCATATATTTATAACGTAAGATTAGTAATTATTTTATGACTGTGTGTTTCTATCGAACCATTGAACCATTCGGCGTCACATGGCTATCGCTAATTCTCCATACTGGATTTTACCAAGTAATCATACATTACAGCGAGTGCATAAATGTGATATTGAATCGGCTTGTTGTGTTTGTCTTCTTAGTCAATGACAATATCCTTTGGATTGCCGTCGATTTACACTATATCTGACAGCAAGCCGAGATCGTGGAGAGCAAGTAAATTGTCTATTATAGTAAATTTGAACTGCACATTCGAACTCCCTTAACCAACTTAACAAGTATGTTATAAGATATCAAGGTCATACAATAAAACAATTACAGTCTTTTGATATCGGTCGACATGTAGTTCTGTGGACCTGAGAGAACAGTAATCACATCGATGAATATTGTTCAGGTCCAGAAAACCGCAAATTGTACATGGGAAGACTGTAATTGTACGATATTAGGATTTACACCATAAATAGAGATGTAACGACACTTTATGGAGGTAGCATTCACACAGGGTTGTTACAGCTTTATTATGTTGGCAGCATTTAGTAAATGTTAGGCATTACGTTTCAGATATGTCTGTAATTACTGTATAGGAAAAATCTTTCTTACATTGTTGTCCAAATTTGGTGAAGATATCTTCTTCAGTAGAGTTGATATTGATCACTGTGCCATTAGGGAGTGTGAAGTCATTGTTCAAATCTCCATCCACCACTCCTAGTAGACCCTCTGTAGATGTGGAATCGTCTGTCAGCGCGTCCGGTGGCAAACTCAAGGAGAAATCTAACAGCTCAACCTGGACACTCACATTCAGTGATAGACCTGCGAGAATGATTCAAGGTCATGCTTGTACAGTTTTTGTCAAAATCGTTGGTGCAACATTTTCGAAATTGGACACATATATGCCAATTAGACTGATTCTGTAAATATTTCTCGGACAATTCATGAATCTCTAAGGGATTTCTGTCAAGCTTTCATCGAGAGGCTACCTGCGTCAGACCTCTTGTGTTCCATCGCATGGCCTATCACTAATTTATGCAATATTAGAGAACATCAGTGTTAATTTGGAGTGTTTTTCTGGATTATGATTATCTTTTCAAATCTGAAGTATGTCATTTCATATTCCTTTTATTGACAGTTCCTCTGTAACAGGAATTTCCAAGTCAAACGTCAGTTTTTGAAGTTAGACGTCGTGGTACGACTATCAATCGGTTAAGCGGGATATTGTTTCGTTTTGAAAGAATCGCTGAGTGAGCTAAGTTTTTTAGTTGCTTCCAACAATATTTCAGTCATATCGCGACGAACCAACAAGGCATCACCGAGCCAAGTTGCGTTCATGTTGCTTCAAAGAAGGAACATGGAACTAGACACCCGTCATCCACCCTATAAAACACCAAGGACAGCACACAAGACACAGATAAGACGTTTACACTGATACAATAAAGACAAGTGCAACTACAGTGCTAGACACCAGATTATCAAGTTCCTGTTGCTTCTCAGCAAAATGCATTGAAGCAGTAGGAACCTGTATCCACCGGGCACCCACCAACCACCCGCTGTTTTGATAGAAATATAACACCCAATTGCATCTGGCACCACGAAGGTGCGTTTGAGGTATTTAGTGCGACAAATCATTCGACGCAAAAGGTAGCCATCGTCAATCTATTGAGATTTTATTTGATTCAAATTTCCGTTCCTTGTATTTTGCATTGACTAAGAACAGTCCGAAAAATAATCACACAATCAATCTAATTCGCTACATACGTTTCCATCTGACCAAGTTTGAAAACATTGCCAAAACTCAAAAGATATATAAACATATTTTACCACTTGTATAACCATTAGTGGAAATACATGGTCTGATAATATATATATTTGGTAGAATTCTACACCAGAATAACCATGATTATTTTACAAATTTTCTCGAGTGAATGTCTGTAACAAAAATGGAAAACTCAAAAAGTCTTGGAGCTGGAAGATGGACGCACTACATTTTGAATATTGAAGCATAAAGAATGAACCAAGATATCTGTTTTATGTACATAAGTGACTATACCTGAGAGAAACGTTATTGTCAGCATAGAGTTGTCCAGTTTTCTCAAGCTGACATTTCCCTCCAGTCTCATCTCTTCATTATTCCGGTACTCTTTGGAGAAATCCATTCCATCCGCATACACATTCAGTCCTGTGAATCAAGCAGAACATTAGTGTTACATTCCACGTTAACTGGAGTCATGTACACATTTCGGAGAACCACAATCATTTATGTTGTGATGAAAGAGACAATCACAAACAACTTATCCATCTTTCTGAGTGTCATTGGTATAAGACAGTCAGTTCTACATCTTGATAATACATTAATGAATTAATCTTCATCAACGTATCACAAATGGCTGTTTGCATTGCGGATAACGAAGCAATTCCAAGTAGACCAGATTGTGGTGGCGCCATCTGCCCTTATTACTAGTTGCCGGGAGTTTCTCTGTAGGATATCGCAACTTTCCGCGCATCATAAAACCACATATCAGTCTGATAAGATGAGATGGCCGACCGACAATGATGAGCTGCTGCCGAATATCGGTACGGTACTTGACCTTTGACACAGATGTATGACGTCAGCTCTGTGATGTGCTCTAACCACGATTATAGCCTTGGCGGAAGAGGGCAAACACACTAGAATGAGCGAGTCAGAGAGTTCGCATTCATATTCACAATAGAGCGAACCTAATGAAGAACAGATTTGAAACTGATAATAATAGTAATAACATGATTTTGTGCGGACGTTATACTTTTATTATCCGCCCTCCATCAATAATTTAGCATCCCGCCATAGTCATTAGCGGTCATCGGGCCCTTCGGGTCCTTGGGTCGCTAATGACTATATTGGGCTGCTAATTATTGAAGTCATTGTTATATTACATTTCAACCTTGACAAAGGAAGATCACTCGAATAGAACAGATTGTGATGGAGCCTTCTGCCATTCTTATATGAAATAATAAACGGGTGTCCCAAACAGATGACTCAATAGATCATATTCTGGTGACGCGAACTATGACACAACACCCTTGCCGGGGTCTAATAATACCCCAGCCACCAGTCAGATTTTTGGACAGGATTCCCGGCCGCGCACATCGCCGGATGTGACATCATATATAGTAAAATAGATGTTTGCCGAACATTTCGATTACTTTTCAAGTCTGCATAATACCTCTGTTGACCTGGCGTTAAAAAGAATTATCTGGAGATTATTTTCCCTGTTTATCTGGACAGAGCATATGAAAAGTTCGCGCCTGTGCAAAACTGAAGGAGTTGTTCGGCCGGATTCAACTGAACCGTGCGTACGTGGGTTTTCCCTATACGTCAAAGCAACGTAGTAAAGATCAACTTGCGCTATTGGAGGCAGGGATGATGAATCGAACATGCGCTGTGAGGGGGATGCCCCCACCCCACGAATACAAATATTAGATCATCAGCATCATGTTACAGAATAGAGATAATATATATTGTGACCAGTTACCTTGTTTGTCGCTGGACAGTTCCACCTGGACACTTGCTGGGTTGTCGTAATCGACAGCTGCGAATGCTGTGAAAATAGTGGCACTCGTGTAATTTCCGGATTTGTCCATGACCCTGTCAGTTCGTCCCTGTAAGGTGAAGTTCAGCCTTCCAGCCGACATTATATTCAGCAGGACATACTCTCCCCAGCCATTGAACGTATATGATTTCCCATCCAATGATATTATATGCGGATCACCCCACATTAGACCTGAAATAAAAACATTATTCGAACATAATTAACAGGACGCCTATCCACATGGTCGGTGATGAAGAAAATATCTTTCAAACTGATATATAGATGTCTTGTAATTTTGTCGTCTCATCTGCTATAAAAATGCCAGAAGAATGTTTTATAGATAACACAGAGGTTTCTTTGTTGGCTCAATATTGTAGGATAACCAAACGCATTAATCAATATTGTGGAACCAAATGTTACTGAATTTTAAAAGGCGCTGTGTATTAAAAGTTTCAATCTCATGTTACATTTTGAAGAAAACAAAAACTGGAAAAGCATGCGAATTTTGGTATAATGAAATGTTTCCCTGTCACCGTTGGCTATGAGAAACCAGCAATAGGCCAATCTCCTTAACCAACTGTAAAGACAAAAAGTGGTTGGAGATCAGGCTTCCCAGGGTTTTTATCGGGGGTTGCTACACTCTCACGACAAAGATGAACTGCTGATCGTAAGTAAATGACGTACATAGCTTAGAATACACTATTGATTTGTGTCATTACCTACCACTTTAAACGGCTTCATTTCTTCCCTGGAAAACTGACCTTCCTCTTTGTCTGAAACTACATACCTGCACATTAGCATTCGTCGATCTTCAAGTGAAATGTATTAAGCCACAATGCAATCAACTGACTTTGTTGAGAAAGCAAACTTTCCGGCGACGAGAACATGTCAACAGTCTAATCTGCTCACATGGGAACCGTTGTGTGATTGTGTCATGTACAGAACACGGTCACCACTTTCACAAACTGTTTTTTTTTCAAAATGTAACGGGAGATTTAACCTTTCAATACACAACGCCTTTTAAAATCCCGATATCCCACAGATTAGTTTCATATAAATTAGTATGAAAGTTTCTCCGAAAGTGAAGTCATTGTGATAATCTGTATTTCGGTACAGGTTATACCATCGTCAGGAATATTCCTGTCAATTGTATAACCTGTACCGAAATGTTACATTCTGAAAAAAAAGTAACTGGAAAAGCATGCGGATTTTGGTATAATGAAATGTTTTACTGTCACCGTTGGCTATGAGAAACCAGCAATAGGCCAATCTCCTTAAAGTGATCTTAAACCCTGAAGTAAAGTTTCCATCAAAAGAAAGACCAATGCAAACAGTGTTGAAAAATATTTATTGTAATTTTTTAAGATTTTATTACACTGAGTAAACTGCAAATACAGATTGGTATTCTATGGTGGTCTGTTGCAATCATATCTACGTCCAGTGACGTCACACTGCCTTAATACATATATTCCAAACTGTGTATGCACTTTTCAATGCTTGATTCAAGCTTAAGGTGTGTATACGTTGAGTTTCAACACAGACTCACTGTCCCAATGTGCATGTTTCACATAATCTGGGAGATGGTAACTCGTAAGGGTCAAGTCAATTCGAATCTTGCATTTAATTTCCCCAATTTTGGTGAAACATGCACATTAAAACAGTGAGTCTGTGTTGAAACTCAAGTACACACACCTTAAGCGTGAATCAAGCACTGGAAAGTGCATACACAGTTTGAAATATATGTATTAAGGCAGTGTGACGTCACTGGACCTAGACATGCTTGCAACAGACCACCATAGAATACCATGCTTTATTTGAAGTTTATTCTGTGTGATAAAATCGTAAAAAATTACAATAACTATTTTCCGACACAGTTCGCAATGATATTTCATTTGATGGAAACTTTACTTGAGGGTTTACGATCACTTTAACCAGCTGTAAAGACAAGAAGTCGTTGGAGATCAGGTTTCCCAGGGCTTTTATCGGGGGTTCCTACAATCTCATGGCAAAGATGAACTGCTGATCATAAGTGAAAGAGTAAGGTTAGAATACACTATTGATTTGCGTCATTACCTCCCAGTTTAAACAGGTTCATTTCTTCCCTGGAAAACTGACCTTCCTATATCTTTGTCTGAAACTACATACTGATGATCATTAGCACTCGTCGATCTTCAAGTGAAATGTATGAATCCATAATGCAATCAACTAATTTTTTTTGAGAAAGCAAACTGTTTTTGGCGACGAGAACATGCCAACGGTCTAATTTGTTCACATGTGAACCGTTGTTTGATTGTGTCAACACCTTCACAAAGTTTCATGGATAAATTGAGAGATCCTAACTAAGTGGAACACACAAAAAGTTAGCTATGATATTTTCCGGTTATGAAACAGCTGAGCATTTAACCCTACCTGGCCTGGGGAGGGGTGGGGGGGGGCGAAATGGCCCCCTGCCAAACTTTCTGCGCTATCTCCGGAACGACATAAAATGGAGAAGTGAAACTCCGTGACTTTATCGTTTATCTTATTGGGGTCATTTTGAGGCTATTTGCATGACCCCCCGAGCAAAGGATCATGGGTAAATTCAAGATGACGACCAGGTGGGGCACCAGAAAAGTGATTTTTTCGTCATATTTCTTTAAAATTTCTTCTTTTCCGCGATGAAAAGTGGACAAAAACTATTTTATTTTACATCACATTAATATTTACTAATTTATCATGTATTTTTTGCGGAGAAATTGCATAAATAAAAAATTCGAAAAATCTGACTGAAAAATCGACCAAAAATGCTGTTTTTGAAAATTACGTCACTGTGACGCCATCGACGCGGCCATCTTGGATATTTTTAAACATATTTTGGTAGAGCTTGACCCAAGGGTATGATGTGGTAAGTTTCAGCCCTCTAGCTCAAGGAGTAAGAAGAATAATTAGGTGGGTGGGGGGCATTTCGCCCTCCCCCCAGGCCAGGATACGTCCCAAAAAGCTCAGGCCAGATAGGGATGAAGACACACCTACCCAGTATAAAGGGTCTGAAGTTAGAGCAGTCATCCACCGGTCGAAGCTCTGTATATAGTTGACACAGCTCCGAGTACTGGCAACAGTTCTCCCTAGGCAAGAGGTCCTCCGATCTATAGAGCTGGGCAAACCTTCGCCTCCTGGGGCTGTACAGGAGAAGATGGCCTCCAGATTCACCGGACACGTCCAGAGAGAAGGAATCCCAGGAATAACAACATTCCTGTACCACCAACAGGATAAGGTTCAGGTTTCAGGTCATACCAGATCATATATCAACAGATGAGACTTTATGTAACGGATGCACATACATGTAATGGAGAAATATATGTATCATATTGTCCAAAATTTATTCGGTTTTATGCTGGATATACATGTAAAACTCTACTGGAAGTTGATGTCCGTATCCCCAGTAATATCTGACAGTATATCAATTGTTATATTGTTCGGAAGGAGTGTGATCCTATAACAGATGATCTGCAAATCCATTTATTGAAGAAACATGTTGATGAGATAGTATAAAACAGATGTGTTGAGGACATATTTCTCCAAGGTTAAATTTATATTGAAACCCGTTTTCTGTCTAGGGATATACTTATTAGATAACATACTGCAGAAACAATCACTTACCCTGGCACCTGTCAGGCCTCGAGGAACGAAAAGAGTGACAAAACAAATTTGTTGTTCATTAGAGAATGATTCAACAAACTGCATGTTGAAAAACATGAGCCAGAGATTACAGGGGCATGGTGGGAGGAATGTGTCAAGGAGCGCCACTGTGAATCTATCCTGCTGGGTCTGTTTCTCGTACCAGACCAGGCAGTCAGTCGTGTACATCGTGCTCTCCTCACCCGCGGTGTCCAGAGAAAACACCCAGAACCCAGGTAAACCTGCACAAAGGCGACAGTGTTTTTCAGAGACAAACATGATAACTTTTGAAACTAGGCTATTCCACCAAAGCCCTACAATCTAAAGATAAATCCTATGATACGTATCACACACTGTCCGCAAAATAGGACAAAGTCACTGGCCACAATTTTCGTAAATTGTTTTTATTCCGCCTAACCCAGGTTTTGAACGCCATGTATTTTACGACTTCATAGCTTAACGTCTGAATAGTGTTCAAATAAAGCCACAATCAAACGTAACCGAGACATACTACACTCTACATGGAAATGCATTTGGACTAAAGAATAATTGTTTTTGCGAATAGAACATCATGGTGTATTAATACTGCCATCATTGAAAATTTCTCTCTTGCATCAACTTTGTTTTTAAATTTTCATTTAATGCCTGTTTGAAATCGATGCTACTGACGAAGGTAAACTTATACCTATACTTGCTTGAATGTGCATTACTTAGAAACAAAAGAGACGAGGGGTATGAGGAGAACTTCGTCGAGTAGAATTTGTAAAATAGACGCTGAAAGCTCAGCCAAGACCGACGTTTCCAAACTGTAAGCTAATTTCAGATAAATGCATCAACACTTACTATACGGATCTTAAATCTTTCCAATCAGACGTTTCCAATCTTTACGGTGATTTTGAGAAAATAGATGTATTGATACTGAAAATATTGACAGTTTTGTATAACATGTGTGGTGATCTTCACATAACTCATCAAAGCTTTCACCGTACCTGAGTTTCCTTTCACTGTGTCATAGGTGAAACTCTCTGGGAGTTGTGAGTGGAGAGAGTTGTAAAACTGGCGGTTACTCAGTTGGTACCCAATCACTGGCCGTCTGTCCAAATTATTTTTGTCCAAGAATATGCCTCCGTACTTAAACATTGCAAACGAGCGAGCATAATCCGTGGCTAAGACCAGTTGGAAGGTGATATTCTGAATGAAAGAAAAGGGTGAATTTGTAGGGTAACAGAACTGAAAAATGCTAATACTGATACTAATTATACAGCCTTGGCAACTGTTTATCAGTCACGAAGGATCATTAACAGCCTTAATCCTACCAGGCCTGGAGGCCTATTATGCCCCACCCCCCAAACTTCCTGCGCTATCCCCAGAACGACAAAAAATTGAGAGCTGACAATTCGTGACTTTGGAGTTTATCATTTTGTGGTCATTTCGAGCCTATTTGCATAACCCCTTGAGCAGAGGTTAGATTCAAGATGGCGGACGTCATTGGGCAAAAACTACTTTATTTCACAACACATTAGGATTCAGTAATACATCATACAGTGTTTGCAGAGAAATTACATCAGTACAAACTTTAAAAAATCTGACCGAAAAATCGACCAAGAAATGACGTCACTGTGACGTCACCAAAACGGCCATCTTGGATTTTTTCTAACATTTTCCGGTAGGGCATGACCGAAAGGTATAGTGCGATAAGGTTCAGCTCCCTAGCTCAAGGGGTAAGAAAAATAATTAGGGAGGTGGGGAGGTGGTGGTGGCGAAATGCTCCCTATCTCAAGGCCTGGACACGTCCCAAAAAAGTCCAGACCAGATAGTGTAAATTGATTGTGTATTTTTACAGTTTATTTTACAGTGATCATTGAAGTTCTATATTCTTATCTTATTATATTATATTACTGTACATGTATCAAAATGTGAAGAATCCTGATTCATATTATCGCGATTAATATGCATATCTTTTTTATGATAATACTTCTTCAGTGAACCTCGGAAACCGATGCTCTTTGATTACTTGTTGTGAGAGAATCGAACTCAGGTACCCACAGCCGCGTCCCCACCTCTGTTAAGTGTTCAAACAGTCTTGTCCTAAAATACTGGTCAGCTGTTACTGCATCGCTGCATGTAATTATTGGTCGCGCCTCACCTCATTGGGTCCATATAAATCTGCTGGGAAGGGAATCACTCGTCTCCACTCCACGACAAGTGCCCAACGAGTTGTATAGTCAGCAACATTGTGAACGTTCTTGATATCACTGTCGGCTCTGTCAAATATTGCTTGGACTTGAGGTAACCCTGTACCCAGACTACCATCGTATACTCTGTACAGAACCACTGAGCTTGGTGATATGGCCTCCACATCAAGCCAGAAAGGAGCGATGACCTTGCGTATTCCACCATCGAAAGGAAATGGCTGGCCCCTGAAGCTGTTGAATTTGCTCTCTAGCGTTATGTATCCGTTCACAGATATCTGTGGCAAAATTTGAAAGAGGTGTCAATCAAAAGACGTAGAAACTTTGAGCCACCCAAACTGACTAAATTCTGATGCAGAATATATCGGTTAAAAGAGGGGTAGACTACATGAATGAGTGGTTACTTCTACAGTTAGGGATCGACACTGTTAAACACAATGGAAATCTAGATTGCTAAAATTTTTATGTGTGGCCGTTTCGTCTGATCCACAGACAGTTTTATTTCGAAATCAGGAGGTAAAAATTACATCTGTCATCATGCTCATTTGTTTTAGACAGAATTCAACAAATTTGTGGCTTTGACATTGTGGATATGCACAGGTACGCGTGATATGAGGGATGTTCTTCTCTTCAAGTGACAAAAATAAAAGTGGATCTTTCCAGAACTATATTTGACTTACTCAACTAATTAATCTATAAAGATCAGAGAGAGTTAGAAATCAGCTTTGCTACAAGAAAGTAGCCAAGTGTAATTTGTTAAATCTTGTTGATCCACTGATAAGCTTGGCATAATGCATAAGCAAAGTCACTTCGAATAAAGTTAACAAACGCATATTGACAGTCTTAATATTTCGACAAAGTTATATTTGTCATCATCAGGAGAAATGTGGCATTTTCATACATAGCTACAGAATGTATACAGTTGCCGAGAAGATAACGTGCTGAGCGGTTACAGTGGAGGGGTAATTGGCTAGACAGAGAATACACTAACATTCCCCGACGGGTGTCAGAGCAATCAGTTGTTGTTTTAGATACAGGTAGGTGGTCAACAGACTTAAGGATTAAAAGAACAATGAATGATTACTGACAAATAGCACAACCATAGAAAAACGGTGTAAAATAGTAATTTGTTAAGTTTCAAACTCTTGAACTATGATAACAATGAAGGCAGACAGCAGGAAAGGGGAAGAAAATACCCTACGCAAGCCATTCAGATTATAGCATGCATGTGACGGTAAAAGTAATTAATGCAAAGAGGCAAAGATTCGATTAGATATACTTACAGAAAAGTGTGTGTCTTGTGCAAATCCATACTGAACGGTGATTGCAGGACTCAATTCATCATCTCCAACCAATATCTGCCCTCCCTCTACAGCATATAACCCTGTCAATAATAGTATAACTGATTAAATAGGTAAAACCCTTCATGAAATTTTATTCGGAAAACCAGTGCTGATTACTTAGGTAAGATAATCTGGTTAGTTCAGACGACATTTAAGGATGTCCGCTGGTGGCAAATCAAAGTAATTAACTTTTTGAATAATGTGTGTTGTTGCATTTGTATGCGTTTTTTAGCTGTAGGCATTGTTAAATGGACTGACCCATGCTCCATTTGATAACCCAGAAAACATAGGGAATAGTCCTGATTTTGAAGCATATTCGTGAAAAAGTCGTATAAATAGTATTCAGCAGTTTCTTATATTCTGACTGTTTGAAGATAATCACAATGTCTATCACAATTTATCAAATTGAGTGAAGGTTGCTAAACAAAATTCTTGGCTAGAACACTTTTGAAGGAAATCCATATCTCTTAACCTAGGAAAGGGAGATAACCTACTGTGAAAAACAGGCAAAATGGCCGCCAAAGCCCCAAACCACCAACGGACTACCTTAACCCTACCTGGCCTGGGGGGGAGGCAAAATGGCCCCCCTACCAAACTTTCTGCGCTATCTCCGGAACGGCAAAAGATAGAGAGCTGAAACTCCGTGACTTTCTAGTTTATCATATTGGGGTCATTTTGAGCCTATTTGCATGACCCCCCCGAGAGGATCATGGGTAAATTCAAGAAGGCGCCCATGTGGGCTCCCAGAAAAGTGATGTTTTTGTCATATTTCTTCAAAATTTCTGCTTTTCTGCGATGAAAAGTGGACAAAAACTATTTTATTCCACATCACATTAATATTTACTAATTTGTCATGCTGTTTTTGCGGAGAAATTGCAAAAATAAAAAATTCGGAAAATCTGATCGAAAAATCGACCAAAAAATGCCGTTTTTGAAAATGACGTCACTGTGACGTCATCACGGCGGCCATCTTGGATTTTTTTACATTTTCTGATAGAGCTTGACCCAAGGGTATAGTGTGGTAAGTTTCAGCCCCCTAGTTCAAGGAGTAAGAAAAATAATTAGGGGGGACATTTCGGCCCCCCCACCCTAGGCCACGACAGGTCCCAAAAAGCCCAGGGCAGATAGGGTTAAAGGCAACATCCTGAAAAAATTCAGCTATATTCGGCTTGAATTGTGCAAAGGTTGCTTTAGAAGGCATTACTAAAAGTTCATCTCAGGTTTTTGATTCAGGTGAACGATAAGGAAATATCTGAATTATCATGACAATATGACTTACATATATACATGTATATCAAAGCCAATTAATTCATATTCGCACCTCCCCAAACAAATGTTAGAGTTTCAACTAGCCGAAATCAGAGCATAGTTCTTGTATCGCAGCGGAATCAGCAGCGTTTTCTTCTGTATGCTTTTTAATCCTACCATGCCTGTGTCATTATGCCCGCCTACCAGTCTTTCTGCCCTATCTTCAAACCTACACAACATTGAGAGCTGACACTCCCTGACTTTCAGTTGATCATACTGGCGTCATTTTGAGCCTATTTGAATAACCCCACGAGCAGATGATCATGGGTAAATTGAAAATGGCGGCCATGTGGGGTACCAGAAAAGTGATTTTTTCTTCATTTTTCTTTTTCAAAATTCCTGCTTTTTTATCAGGCAAAAATTATTTAGTTCACATCACATTATAAGATTCTAATTTATCAATGTCTTTGCGAAGTAAAGACATAATTCGACCAAAAATGCCTTTTTGGAGATGACGTCACTGGGGTGTTATCGAAGCGACCATCTTGATTTTTTTTACAATTTCTGGTCCAAGAGTATAGTGTGATAAGTCTCAGTTCCCTAGCTGCAGGGGTAAGAACAATATTGTTCCCCAAGGCCTGGACAGGTCCCTATATCTCCCAGGCCAGATAGGGTTAACATAGAGCAGCACTTATTGGGTACATAAAACTTAATTTACTGAGAACTAAGTTGTAGGGGCCTTCCATTACAGAAATCAGTTATATTCAAATCACTCACAGGCACAATCATCAGGGCTGGAGGCTTCACTGCTGGATGTCGATGTCCCTTCAGGACAGGTAATACATCTACTCTCGCCTGACCGACTCTGATAGGTGCCACTAGCACAGGCTTGGCAGGTATTTTGGGAATCTCTATAGTTACCAGGCGGACATACCACTGTAGGAATACACAAAGTGAACAACTTAAGAAAATACGAAGTTGCGCATCTGAAAACCCTCGGCTGTGGGGGCAGCCATTCTTAAAGTATTCAATTTGAACCGTACCACTTTGAAGACGTCAGGAACACCAAGCAGTCAAGTGACAAATATACAGATTATTAAAAATTTCGCAATTAGAAATGGCCCCCCAGGTTTCCGTCTAATCAGAGAAACCGGCAGTCATTACTTGTCAATAAATGTATCGATGATGTATTCCAAGTATCACACAGTATCAAAGGATATATAAATCACCAATCATTCTACATAAATTAAAAATGACTGCCAAAGTTTCCATCCAATCAGAGAAAACGGTTCTGTCATTCATTGTTAGTCTCTTGATGTATTGATGATGTATACACAGTCTTGCATCAAACACTGGAACAGTACCAGAGATGCATAAATTAACGATGACATCAAGTTTTCCACCTAATCAGAGAAACTGATTGTAATTAATTGTAAGTTCATTAATGTGTCGATGATATATAGCTTGTCGATGAAACACTGAAACGATATCAAAGATATAGATCATTAATGATTTTGCATAAATTAAAAATGGTCGCCAACATTTCCGTCCAATCAGAGAAACCAGTTCTGTCATTCATCGTAAGTCTCTTGATAATGTATACCAAATTTTACATCAAGCGCTGGAACGGTATCAGAGATAGAGATCATTAATGATTTGGCATAAATTAAAGATGGCCGCTCATCCTTCCCACCAATCAGCGGAACTGATGTGGTTATTCATTGCAAGTCTCTTGATAGATCGATGCTGTATACCAAGTTTCGTATAGAACACTTGAATGGTATCAGAGATATACATCATTAAATAAAGATGGCCGCCAAGGTATCCAAGTTGGGTGTGCCTAGGGCAAGTCGTTCGAAAGATATCTTGGTAACGAGAAAGCTGTGATGGTTTCGCCTAAATTAAAGATGGCCACCGAAGTTTCCACCCAATCGGGTCCAGATTGGACAGGGGTTTGGGTCACGAGCATATGGATGTGCACTGCAAGTTTGGTGACGGACAGACGGACAGGCGGGCGAACGTACATGACGACGACAATAACCTTCGGCCAAATTTTGACCGAGGGGTAAAAAACACGGAAACCCACAGTCTGTGAAATGATACAGTGTTGAGGAATTTGAGTCAAAATACGTCGAACCCAAAGCAAGGATGACATGGGAGAGTGAAAACATTCCAAATTTCCGATTGTTGACTTCCTGTAAATGACCAGATGTGGTACACCGGAAATGAGATTCACTCAACCAAAACTACGAATTGTTTATCGTGGAAAAGACAACATATGCGTAAAAATGAATGGAATCGTCAAGGTGTTCAACTGTGGAAGAACTCTATTCCTTTTATTGCCAATTCAATCTCTACAGGTGATAAATGGTTAGTGGTGTCAACACAGCGTTTAGACAATAATGGAGTCCACATTCTTCGACGGATGTATACCGTGCACGAACTAAAGACATTAAAAACAGTTTCATGTTAATATTGATGATTGTGAATCAGGACACTTGAACCTAGATTGTATCTTGTACGTACTAGGATAGATCCGAACACAATCGGATTACTCTTACCAATATTACAGACAGAAGATGCAGTGGACTCTGTGGTGAATCCAGCAGAACATGCCTGACATGTAGCCAGTTTTCCATGGATGTGATTGTCCTTATATGTTTTAACTGGACACTCTTCGCAATCGTCGTCAACTGCTTGATATCCCGATGAACAGTAACCTGCAGTGAAACGAAAGGTCAAGCAGTTTATTCACTATTTTCAACAAAAGAGAGCATACCCCAGAAAGGCAATAGTCTGCTAACCTCAATCGCACACTATGATACAATATGTTCCATCTTCCTGGTGCTGTAGCATGCCGACCATACTCTTATATAATATCTGACCACCTTATCTTAATCAACAGATTTACTGGGATACATAATACAGACACGAACAACTGAATAACTTGGGTAATACTGGAATATACAGAGAGCACAAAGAAGAAAGATTATTCAGCAATAATATTACTCAGTGCTCCTATATTCAGAAGTGCAGGAATGGAAGCAGAGATTTCACACATACATTTGTGCATGTAATTTGATAAGAGGGAGATACCCAATTGAATACACTTACGCAGACAATCATCTAATCCAGTACTTCCTATGGAAGATGTGGTGTGGTCATTGGGGCAAAGCTTACAGCTATCCTGCCATTTGAGATCCTGGTATTCTCCCATCGGACAGGCAGAACACAAGTTAGAGACGTTCCTGAATTCCCCGGCAGGACAGGCCGCTGTAAATAAAACATCAGATTATGTACATGAAACAACTCTGAGCTACTTTTCTTCAAGACGCGCCATTGTAGAGTATTCCCGATATTATTTAGATTTTTCTCGATCAAGATGGAACTACGGAGTACAGTATATATATAAATATAAACATCCTAAAATCTCCTGCAATTTAACTTGAGTAACCCATTTTCACGGACCACAAGGGTCCTATTTGTATTATTTTGGATACCATATCAGATTTTGGATATCTTATTAGATTTTGGTTACCATAACAGATTCATGCCATTTAACGCAGACTAATACATATTTTGCTGATTCCAAGATTCCTTGCAATACAACTTTGGATACCCAATCTTACTAAATTAATATCCTACCAATGATCCCCAACTGTATATGTCGCTATAGGACCTTAGTTCCATCAATCGAATTTCGGGTTCAGTGTTACCATTTCAGGAATATTTGATAGCTTTACGACATGCGGTCTGTCCACTTGGACTGATCCACGTATTGTTGGAGAGAAGTGAGAGGATGACCTCCTCCACTTTCCCAACGGGTGAAGTTGGGATAGCAACCTTAAAATCTTATGGATCTACTCTGTGTTCTGGAACAAGCTCAGGCGACATTTAGAATCAACTTCCTAAAAATATCCCTATTCCGATCTGAGTCAATCTGCACAGTGATGACATCGAAAGATAATCGACCATATCGGTGTGTGTATTCGACTAAGCAAATGAAAAACCCCGTGTCTTCAACGATCTCTTCCAACGAAGTGCAGAGATATCATGATCGGTGAACGCCCAAGTTGATGCAAGACGGTATTATAAGATCTGACAGCGACATATAAAATGGGGAAGCGTTGGTCAGCGACATATATGGGGGCGTATATAAAGATATTCATTCATTAAGATTGAAGGATACCTTATCTGTTTTTGCTTAATAAAATTTCAATGAATAAACTCTCCAAAACCAGTTATACATTTTTCCAACGTTTGATAATTTGAAGAATGAAATTAATTGAAATAATTTTTTAATTACTACAACTGAGTTATTTCATTTCATTTCAAATTTTATTTTCAGTCGGTTTTACAAAACATATTTAAAACATTATCACTGAGGCTAGTCATCACCGACATAATTCATAGTTCAACTTTGTGACCTTATTTGAATTCAAATCAAAATTTGAGAAAATTTAATCTTCCTAAATTCTCATCCAAATATCTGAACATTCACGTTCTCACAATACACTTTCCAAACCAAAAGGCGGGTCTACATTTATAATTATCCAGCTTGTATGATTGCTCAAGGCTACATGTGTATAATGTTTTTTTTTAATATCAAGATTTGTGATTAACATATTATTCGAATGCCAATCTAAAAATCCAGGGAAGGAATTTCAACTGAGAAAATGAGCAATAACTACCTAGGAGTGAGTAATAAGCGATTTTTTGTGTGTATTCAACTTAAAGATCAATTTTCGGTTGATGTAAAAAGAAATCATCATTTTCTTCCAGGAACCTTTACATTTATGCATTTTTATATGAGACGACAGATATAACTCTAATTTCAGAAGTTTGATAAGGGATCTCAGAACCTTAAGATGAGAAAATACAACTATTGAAGCCGCATATCTTGATTTTAAATGACTGGTAAAATTCCCAAGGTGTAAGTTTTGAAATATGAAATGCAATTTGTATCTTAACAATTATTTTTATTGAGATCTAAAGTATATTTATAATGAATGTGACTAACAGACCCTCGCTGCATATAACTGAAATATTAATAGTTTCAAAATGAAGACGAATTGATAAGAAAACTATGGCAACCATTGTTACATTAACATGCGTAGGCAAAATGTAACATATCTGGGGTCAAGTGTGTAGAAGTTCTGTGGAAGGAATCAAGAACCACAAGTGGAAATCGCGAACAAATTTTTGAGAACAATAAATGAAACGCGCCAAACTGCAGTCCTTACGATTTCAAGTTCAGTAATGCCCTGGTAGCTTTTAAATTTAAATGTAGAACAGATCGGATTTCAGTCGAGTGTTCATAAAGAAAACAGTATGTCTAATGTCTTGAAGTTAGGCACGATGGTTGGCGATTAGTCGCACCAAAACATAAAATTGTGGGAGACACAATTGAATCGCGTCAAAAGAATTTGAAATGCGTAGTGTCAAAGAAACGAGCGCACATGTTCGGTTAAGTATGCCCATATACTAATAAATTAGGCTCAGCATTATTTTTGTGATCGATCACCATTTAGACAAAAGACAGTCGAAGTTAAGTTGGCAATGCAATCAACTTATTAGTTTCTATCCTTGGAATTAACGAGTTATATTCGTCACAGTTTTTCGAGGTAGATGAAATTCAAACATTGGATAAATCATAACATCATCAACGTTGGCTTGACCGATAGTATCAGATGAATACAATGATCAAGTTCGTGTTTGGGACATAGGAATAAAACCGTTCATAAATCAGAAGAATTACCCAGTAAACAATTGTCAGAGGTGGTGGAGCCTGTTGTGTTTGTAGTTGAGCCATCTGGACACGGAACGCATGACGGCTGGGTACTATTTCTGTAGAAACCTTGTTCGCACAGTACACACATCTTTGCAGCAGCATTATACTCCTCTCCAAGGTCACACGGTACTGAAATTGCACAGGAAATATTTCGTCGATCGCTTTTTATTGGTGGGACAATAATGAAATTTAACAGGATATATACACGTAAATATCAATAAAGCACATTTCCTGAATAACATTTTACACAGATAAGGCAGTTGCAAACTTGAACTTGCAACAGCTTATGTAACAGCTTATGAACTATCAACACACTGTAAAAATGTGTTGAGAGTTCCAATTTGCTACATTGTATCTAACCCACTACCCAGTAGATCAAGGCCACTGTCATGTTATATGTTCTTGGAGTAGTGGCATTCTCGCAAGGTAAACCAGTGGTGATTAAGTGACGAAATATATCTGAAGTACTGTATGGCCCTGATAAGCTACCCTTGTGTCAATTTTCGGAATCAGTCATTCTTTACATTCTTTCTATGAACTCCTGCCTGGTACCTTTTTGCGCACAGATAATATTTCAGGTTTTAACAGTTAACTAATTGACGTATAACAAGATTTGGTAACCGTAAGAAATCTGATAATGCGCTGGTACGAAATTCCATATACGGGGAATATAAAACGTTAAGATATGTCACAGTTTGCTTGACTGTTATTTCAAATCCTGCTTCTCACGATCAATAATACAGGATTTATCTTAAAGAATGATCATTCCCAGTAGTTGCAACTTGAATGATTCGCATCCTTTCTATAGGTAGAAATGATATACAGCACTTTAATAGAGAGGCCAGCAACATATGGAAAGGTCCACCCAAAAGAACACAATCTAAATTGGCTGCCAGATGGTGTATTTAAAACCCGACAAGCTGAAGATCTTCAACTTGAGATGTCAATTTTCCCTCTATAGTTGCACCCGTACCATCAAACTTTCACCTTTAGTAAGTTTAGAAATGATGAAAATCTAACCTGACGTTGATAATTCAGTGCTCACAGCGGTAGTTCTTGGTGCAGCAGACGTCACGATAGAAGCAGGAGACCCTGTACTTGTTGAAGCGTCACTCACAGTATCGTTGACCGCTTCTGTACTTGTTGGAGCTGCAGAAGTTGTCATAAATGTACGAGCTTCTGTACTCGTTGAGCCCTTGGAAGTCGGAGCTGCTGTACTTACTGGAGTGTCAGTCACAGTATCGTTGATAGCTTCTGTACTTCTTGGAGCAGCAGAAGTTGAACTAACGGTAGGAACTTCCATACGTGTTGATGCAGCAGAAGTACGAGCTGCTGTACTTTTTGGAGCGCCAGTCACAGTTTCGTTAACAGCTTCTGTACTGCCTGAAGCAGCAGAAGTTGTAATAAAGGTGGGGAATTCTGTACTTGTTGACGCAACAGAAGTGCGATTTGTTGTACTTGTTGATGATTCAGCCGCAGTATTAGTGAGAGATTCTGAACTTGTTGAGACAAAGGAAGCTGATGTAATTGTTGATGTGTCAGTGTCAGTATCGTTGATGCTTTCCGTACTTCTTGGAACAGCAGAAGTTCTGATAGATGTAAGAGCTTCAGTCGCAGTGTCATTTCTTACTTCTATTCTTGTTGGAGTGGGAGAAGCAGAAGAAACTGTGCTTACCGAAGCGTCAGTTGCAGTGACGTTAAGAGCTCCTGTGCTTGTTCGAGAAACAGAACTAGGAGTTGATGTACTTGTTGATGCGACAGTCACAGTATCATTGAGACCTTCTGTAATTCTTGAGGAGGCTGAGGTGGGAGCTGTTGTACTTGTTGATAGGCCAGTCGCAGTATCGTTGGGAGCTTCTGTACTTCTTGAGACAACAGAGGTTGGAGCTACAGTAATTGTTGATGCGCCAGTCGTAGTATCATTGAAGGATTCTGAACTTGTTGGAACAATAGAAGTTGTACTTGTTGTGCCCGTCACAGTATCGTTGATAGCTTCCGTAATTCTTGGAACAAACGAAGTTGCAATAGAT
>JAVTVY010048731.1:0-24478 GCA_036873755.1 Hanleya hanleyi
AACAACAACGTCGACATACCGAACGACTCGAACATGGAATACTCTAATATGTGTATAGTTTTATAATTCCAGAATATTCATTCAATTCCATGTCAGTTAGGTTTCATAATATAGATCATAGCTAATACTGAACAAAAAGGAAGGAATATACGTTCAATGTTTTGGCCTACTTTTACGATGTTATTATGGACGCGAATTTACGGACGTCAGCTCAAAAATCTGCATGATCGTGCTGAACTTGTCACTCGATAAGTATGCTCGACTTTCTCGAATAAAATTAGACGCCTTTATCAGGGTAGAGGAGATTTTCTGACATCATACACTGCATTTTATGGAAACTGATGAGATATCAAAGTTAATACACAGTAATAAATACGATCACTACGACCACGGCGAAGCGGTCCGCCATTTTGGATTCTCCGTGAAAGCCGGCGCGACATTTAATTCGAACACTCGCGTTTTTCTAGAATTCGCTCAACAAATAATTCGAAAGTAGCCAATTTTTGGAGTGCTGAGTTTCATCACTACATCGCGAATTAATAGGGAAATTACCGTACATATAGGCCAGTAAGGTTGCATTTAGGATATATAAAGTTAGGAGGTGTTTAGTTTAATTTACATATAGGCCAGTAAGGTTGCATTTAGGATATATAAAGTTATGAGGTGTTTAGTTTAATTTACATATAGGCCAGTGAGGTTGCATTTAGGATATATAAAGTTATGAGGTGTTTAGTTTAATTTACATGTAGGCCAGTAAGGTTAGAGAATCGTGCTTGGGTAATAGATTGATCCTATGTGTGCGATATGACTTAAGCTCTTTGGGTCATCAGGGTCACACTGGCTTCCATTCAGAACACTGTATACCCAGTAGGACAGCACTGTGTTTTGACTCCTGTTTGTTGAACTCCTGGACATCTTTGTGCGCCCTCTAGATGACACCTCCTCTTATATCGGGCTTCCCATGTTGAGTTCCCAGTAGCATTCTGAAGAATTTCTTAACGGGTATACTCCAAACCGATCATATTATGGATGCAAAGATTTTCTGAAGAATACCTAAACTTTCCTTAGATGACATCCCTATCCGAACTAAAACTTAAAGGATGAGAAGCTCTGGTACCTTTTTTGTCAATAGTATTTTGTCATACAAATGTATGCATCCAAAATGTAATCCCCATGTGAGGTCTTGTCAATTCAGCCATCACGTTTGAGAAGAATCCATCAAGTCTTTCCAGTTCAGAAAGCAAATCTCACAAACAAATTCAGACCATACTTTTTTTGCGAAAACAAAAAAAAATATTAAACCACAATTAGAGGGTTTCATTACCTTTCCAACATAACCGAGTTGAGGGTAAAGCCCCTTAAATAAGGATCTTATATTGAAGTACTGCTTCAAAGAAAGAGCATATCCATATATCATACATTTTCACCATGTGTTTTTTTTTATATAAATCAATTTTGCATGAATGAGAGAATCTCAAACGAAATAAAAAGAAATAACATGGATTTAAATGGGACTTCAGGGTTCAGTCGAAAATGTGCACTCAGCATGCTATCTTAGAAATTAACATGGTGAATACTCAACTTCTTTGCTTATATATTTATCCCTTCTATTACTAATTCAGGGTTCGCACAGCTGGGAAAGATCAAAATTCCAGGACATTTCCAGGACAAAATTGCTGTTTTCCAGGACAAAGTTGCATGCATGATTACACAAATTGTACGTAATAAAAAAAACAAAACAAGATTATCTCCCCTGTTGTCACCAGGAAGTATGAAATACACGTGGAATATGGCTCCGTTTTCGGCTTCAAATATTTGTCACTAAAACGAACAACTCATTCAAAGATAGAGATTCTAATCTGAAGGACAACGGATGGGTAAATAAATAATCGTACAAATTAAATCTTACAACGATATTATGCCTGAATCGGCCGTGGAAGAGCCAAAGAAAGATGTGATAGTCCGATTAATCCGCATATTTTATCGCTCACGCTGATAGCAGGATTCATGCTTTGCACCTTTCGCGTGACTTTTCACGGCACTTTCCCCCATATTTCCAACATGGAACATGTTTTGGCAAAGCCTGCACTTCGCTCTGTGCAAAGACTCCTTGAGGCGCCATGCAGTCCCGGCAGTCCGGATGACTCGGCCACGAAGAATTAAAATGACAAAGGCGTGACATCATGTCATTCTTTACATTTCTCTCTCAGATTAATGATCGGAGGTTTCCGTGAATATCGGTCACCATGGGAGCTCAGTGACGGATGTCTCAATTCGATATTTGATTGGGCGAGAAGTTTTACTATATTTACTACGAAAGTTTATGAATGAATTGGCGCGTCAGTGAACTGGGGAATCCCCCGACAGCGATGACCGATCGTTGGAGTGAGCATTTGCCGACGGATGATTCGCAGCACAGTCATTCTATTGATTTTCCAGGACTTTCAAGGACACATACTATTTTTCCAGGACTTTCCAGTACTGGAAAGCATACTTTTATTTTTCCAGGACATTTAAGGACATTCCAGGACTGTGCGAACCTTGTAATTGAAACAAGAGTCGTAACCTCACATATCCGCCGCCAGATTTTCCTCTGTCAGATGAGACAAAAAAGAAAAAATACTACTACTTATTAAACACATTGAAATGAAGAAATAGAATCTGATCTTGAAAAAATGGGTCAAGGTCAGTCATCTGTAACTTACTTCTGGATCATTGCCAGCTGCATACATAGAATTAATTTGGAAAGCCTGGTTATAATTCTTCAAGATAGAACATAATAAAGAGAGAATGATCTTGTAAAAATAGGTCAAGGTCAGTCAACTTGGGTAAGCTTCAAGTTCATCATCAGTTACATGTGTAATATGACTTTGGATAACATATCTATAATCATTCAATGAAAATTGCAAAAACTAGAATTTGACCTTTTAAATTAGGTCAAGGTTAGTCATTATCCCTAGGCTTCTGACCAATCATCAAGTGCAACTGTTGTATGAATTTGGAGAGCCTGGTTTTAGTCCTTCAAGAGATATTGTGCACCACACTGACTATGGAAAGAGGGATGGACAGAGAGACAAGCAGCCGAAGACAATAAATCTTGGCCAAAGTTGGTCAAATCAAAATCAATTACTTTGGGGTTTGGGGTATACTTGGAATTTGATCAAAATCCACATCTCTGAACTGGAGTTCACAATTTCTCTCTTTTTTCACGTTTTCTGGCCTGGGTGACCTTGACCTTTGTCTGACCATCACAAAGTAAATAGGGTTATTCTCTGCCCAATATGCAAGGTAGGCATTAAGTTTTGAACCAATTCTGGACATGGAACAGGAGATTTTTCATTTTTTACAGGTTCTCTAGCTTGAGTGAACTTGACCTTTTGCCCTAAACATAAAACGCAGCAAGGAAGCAATCAGAGATTGCTCAATTGTATGCCCCCCTTCCGCTTTAATCCGACACTGCTCCACCATTGTTCTGTTTTGTATTGGTCTGTGGAGGCCTAATTAGGCTAAATTATAAAAATTCTGTTTCAGTCACTTTTTTCGGCATGCCTCGCATAATATATGTACATATTCCGCCCGGGGCTTTCGTCAAATGTGACCTGGTTATGAGACCTACTTCCTTGGGAGTATACTGTGGTGAAATTATGAAGCGATCGTGAACTTTGAATTTTGCATCCAATTCACTCTTTTAGGGGCAATTTCATACTTCAGGACCTATGTGATCTACTTTGGCATGTGCTTTGGACAAATAAATATATCCCATTCATTTAGGTTTGATGAACAAAGCGTAACTCTTGAAAATATAACCGAAAGCAGAGAAACTTCACGCTGCACAACTATGGGGTACTGACCACATATCATGCAAATTCCATAATTGTCCATACAATATTAACCGAGATCCAGCCCGGACAAGTCCCAATTCACAAAGATTTCAAGAACAAAAGGGCCATAACTCTTGAAATATACGCGAAACGCGGAGAAACTTCACACTGCACAACTACAGGGCACTCTCCACATATCCTGCAAATTCCATACTTGTCCATACAATATTAACCGAGATCCAGCCTGGACAAGTCCCAATTCACAAAGACTTGATGAACAAAGGGCCATAACTCTTGAAAATATATGCGAAACGCGAAGAAACTTCACGCTGCACACTACAGGGCACTGACCACATACCCTGCAAATTTCATAATTGTCCATACAATATTAACCAAGATCCAGCCCGGACAAGTCCCAATTCACAGAGATTTCAGGAACAAAGGGCCATAACTCTTGAAAATACAGGCGAAACGGGGAGAAACATTACGCTGCACAACTGTGGGGCACTGACCACATGTCATGCAAATTTCATACTTGTTCATACAATATTAACCAAGATCCATCCCGGACAAGTCCCATTCACAGAGATTTCAGAAAAAGGGCCATAACTCTTGAAAATGATACCGGAACTCGGAAAAAACTCGACGCTGCACAACTATGAGCCACTGGCCACATTCCATGCAAGTTTCAATCCTGTCCATCAATTATTAACCGAGATATCGCGCGGACAAGAAATTCGGACGGACAGACGGACGGACAGACGGATGGACAGACGGACAGACAGACGGACGGACAAAGCGATCGCTATATGCCCCCCCTCTAGTTAGAGGGGGGGCATAATAACTTTCTTCTTTGCCCCATTGGCACTATATACCCAATGTATGGTACCAATTGATAAACTGGAACCACTTTCTTCTTTGCAGATTTTCTCGTCAAAGTGATCATGACCTTTGACCTCAAAATCAATAGCAAGAAAGCTATTCCCCAATTATAGCTTCAGTTAAAATTTGGAGCGAATTTAATCAATAGTTTTCATGTTCTCGTGTCAATAGGAAAACAGCGATTCTATATCCCTGGACCGGAGGGAGGTAATTAGCCACAAAGAATGGGTCCTTCGCCAGGCTGATTTCTAACAATAGGGAGAAAAGTGCATGTTAAAAGATAGGAGGAAATCCAAAAGCATATTTTGGCTGAAAATCAAGTGTAAATTTCAGTTTTTCATTCAGATACCTGAAATTTTAGCTTGGTTCATTACTTGGTTATTGGTTCATTACTCATTCTCACTAGATAATACTCATTCGTCTACAAATGTCACTGTTGTGGGATATTTCGGGTAACTTCTGGTAAACGAAAGGTACTGAAACCCCTCAAGATTAGTATGTTTACCTTCACGTGTCCCATGTGTAGGTTATACAGCTGACAAAGTTTATTGAACAATAAAGCACATATCAATAGGCGTATGTTGAAGCAAAATAAAACACTTACCTCCTGTGACTAAATGAAAAGAGAGCCAGGACATCTATTCAGTTGGGTACTTAACAGTACAGTTTATAGTACCACAGGTACGATAATTGGAGTACAAAAAGTAAATGGCACCTGTCAGAACTATTCTCTCTTGAGACATAATACACTTAAACTGACCTTTCCATGTACAAAATCACACATCTCCATACAAATTACCAGGAATATGAAATAAGATCACAATGAATCAAAAATAGTTCACTCCCTTGTTTACACTGTTATCATAGCTACCTTCATAACTGTAGGCAAATATCTTCTTTAGTCCTGGCTTGTGGGCGTTATCATTCTCATCCTTGATGATGATAGGGAGATAGTTGGTGCCGGTCATCACTGGGTTACCGCTGTCCCACATAATAATTGGCATTCTATACTCAGCTTGAAACTCTCGGTCAAACTCAATGTCGAATGTAAAAATGCGTCCAGCTCCATCATCATCATCAGGGTCAACTAATGTAAACAGCAAAGAAGAGAAATTAATTCTCATGTAGCGGAAAATGACACGTCTCGTACATATTTTATTCAGAGACAGGTCAAACCTCTCTTCTACAACACCATTGTATCTATAGTCTTGTTACAACAACATCATATCCACAAAATCATAACACAGGAAGGAAGCAATCAGAGATTGCTCAATTGTATGCCCCCCCTTCCGCTTTAATCCGACACTGCCCCGCCATTGTTCTGTTGTTTATTGGTTGGTGGAGGCCTAATTTGGATAATTATACGAATTCTGTTTCTGTCACTTTTTTTGCCATGCCTCACATAATACATATTCCAAGTATCAGCCAACAAGTGATAATACGATGTTTCGATGCAAGATGGTCGCCAGGGCTTTCGCCAAATCTGAAAATAAGGTTATGAGACCTACATTCCTTGGGAGTATATTGTGGTGAAATTATGAAGCGATCAGTGAACTTTGAATTTTGCACCCAATTCACTCTTTTTGGGGCAACTTCATACTTTAATTTCAGGACCTATGTTGTCTGCTTTGGAATGTAGGATAACATATAATATAGCCATTTTCTGGTCCAAATCGGTTATGGACTGAGATCCAGCCTGGACAAATGAATATATCCCATTCACTTTAGTTTTGATAAACAAAGGGCCATAACTCTTGAAAATATAACCGAAAGCAGAGAAACTTCACGCTGCACACCAATGGGTCACTGACCACATATCATGCAAATTTCATACAATATTAACCGAGATCCAGCCCTACAAGTCTCAATGATTTGAAGAAAAAAGGGCCATAACTGTTGAAAATATACGCGAAATGTGAAGAAACTTCACGCTGCACAACTACAGGGCACTGACCACATATCCTGCAAATTTCATAATTGTCCATACAATATTAACCGAGATCCAGCCCGGACAAGTCCCAATTCACACAAATTTGAACAAAAAAGGGCCATAACTCTTGAAAATATATGCGAAACGCGGAGAAACTTCACGCTGCACAACCACAGGGCACTGACAACATATCCTGCAAATTTCATAATTGTCCATACAATATTAACCGAGATCCAGCCCGGACAAGTCCCAATTCACGAAGAATTCAGGAACAAAGGGCCATAACTCTTGAAAATATAAGCGAAAACATGAAGAAACTTTACGCTGCACAACTGTGGGGCACTGACCACATATCATGCACATTTCATACTTGTCCATACAATATTAACCAAGATCCAGCCCGGACAAGTCCCATTCACAGAGATTTCAGAAAAAGGGCCATAACTCTTGAAAATTATACCCGAACTCGGAAAAAACTCAACGCTGCACATCTACGAGGCACTAGCCACATTCCATGCAAGTTTCAATCCTGTCCATCAAATATTAACCGAGATATTGCTCGGACAAGAAATTCGGACGGACAGACGGACGGACAGACAGACGGACGGACGGACAAAGCGATCGCTATATGCCCCCCCTCTAGTTAGAGGGGGGGCATAATGACAAAGGGAGAAGAGAAATGATCAGGGGCATTTTCAATCTATACAATTGTCTATCAGTGTGGATATAGGACCATCTGTATAATGTCTATTTCACTGACCTTGCTGTTGGAAGGTCATGTTGAAAAAGGAACACGTAGGATTGTCCGAACAGGGACAGCGATAATCACATGGTAACACAAACATGAAGGGAGGTCCGTGTATAGGCAAATCCGCATCCTTAGCTTTGATCAGTTCAGGCCAGGTTTGCACGCCCTTGTAATTCTCTTCAAAATAGACTACATAGTCCTTGGCAAACTCCGGAGCATTGTCATTCACATCAAGAACTGTAATCGTCAGCAAAGCATAACCTGTCAGGGGAGGAGTGCCTAGAAAAATATAATAGACAATTTGAGATTTAGACTGGATTATAAAGTACAAGATCACCTTTCTGTGAGGTAATTATTTTCAGGTTATGAATCACTTGTCACCAAAGACAATACCCATACTCACTCCACATATATACATGTATGATTCAATCACCTCCAATTCAGGATAAGATAATCTTCTTACATCTGTTTGTTTGAAATTTTCATCCAATTCCACTGTACTGACCTTTGTCAATGGCCATTATTGTGACATCATGACTGTCCACAGTCTCTCTATCAAGCGGCTTGTTGAGTCGTACCGTTCCATTAACATCTACCTTAAACTGACGATGTGGATCAGAGTTGGCTCCGTGGTCGATGAAATAGCTGCAAAGAAAATCCCAGTTTTTTGTACTGAATCTGGAGCTCAACAAAGACTTCAAATGAACCCAAAATAGCCCCTTGAGCTTCCAGACAAATTCAATTTTAAGGCTACTGCGCATGTTTCTGCGCAAGTACCAAAATAGGGATATTTCACTGAAAGTGAAAGGAAAAGGAAAATATTAATTCTAAGAGAACAGTTGTGAAAGGATTTTGGAATTGGATAATATTTCCCAAATTTCAAAGCAAATTGACCGCAAAGATTGGAATGCTGGTAAATTGACTGCACGAAGTCAGGGTAATTTTGCTTCACGACGATGGTTGTTTGAAACTTATTTTATTGCATTTTAACAAAAGGATTGGAGACATTCTGGAGAAAATAGCATTTTAACTTCTTAGAAAATCTGGGGGTTTTCTATGACAATATAGGCATTTTTCACAGAATTCCTATCTAATTGTATTCCATATAATAGAATAGGGTTCAATCATTACAGTAGACCATAAACATGAATTGCAGGCAAGCACCTAAAAGGTGCGTGGACCCCTCAGCCTGTTTTTTTTCAGTCAAGTAGGATCAGGGCTGCATCTAGAGCCAGTTTAGTTTTGGAAAACATATGGACACCCAAAACTCAAATGAAACAAAAAATGAAAGTGTTGTTGTTGTTCAGTTTGAAAGGATTTCTGAAGGAAATACTCCTAGAAAAAGCTTCTGGAAGCCTCAATATCGATCCGATTGCATAGCTGGGTATTGAATTTCATGTTAATAAACCTCTGTTTTGTGATTGATCACAGGCTCTTTGCGTCGAAATTCACTTAAAAAAATTGGACCCTCAATAATGAATTACGAAAAGGAACTGGGAGTTTGGGATCGGAACCTGCAAAAAATCCCTGGATACCGTATATAACAGACTTCGGTTTCACGGGAGTGGTGTGCTGGGATTACAGCATGCAAGGAAGTGTAGCTTTATCAGTGGCAATTTATGCATTGCACAAGTGTGATAACAAGTAAACACACTTATTGACACAGGCCCACCCTTATCATTATTTTTTTTGGGGGGGGGGGCATAAGCTCCAGGTATGCAAACTGATTCAAAATTGCACACAGTCAGGCTAAAAATGGGCTCTCCTAATCACTCGTTTTACATAATTTCCAAGGTACAGTAACATGTTTGGTGACAAAAATTGAAGCATTATGTTGTACCAGTTAAATGTGTGGACACAAATATGGTTCATGCAAAAGTTTTAGAATAAATCATATGATGTACATGTAGAATAGAATGATTTAATAGCAAAATTTAAGAAAAATGTTGTCCTTCATTCAATGAGAATCATGAATGGACCAGGCTTTCTTGTATCAGGGAACCTTCAAAATTCACAATGAAACATGCAACCAAGGGTTCCCGATGGGCATAGATTATAACAGTGCAAAAGCTAAGCCATCAATAAATTAAAAAATTTAAAAAAATTAAAAATCATGAAATTATCACAGCCATCTGAAAATCTAATCATTTCATCTGTCAACATTCAGGAAGCTCTCACCAAAGTTTGGTCAGGCCCGACTTAATAGATCTGCAGATATTCAGCGGACAAGAACATGTTGATGGGCATAGATAACAGTGCAGAAGCTAAGCCATCAATAAATAATAAATTTTTTTTTTTAATCATGACATCATCATAGCCATCTGAAAATCTAATCATTTCATCTGTCAACATTCAGGAAGCTCTCACCAAAGTTTGGTCAGGCCCGACTTCATAGATCTGCAGATATTCAGCGGACAAGAACATGTTGATGGGCATAGATAACAGCGCAAAAGCTACGCCATCAATAAATAATAAAACAAATAATTAAAAATCATGACATCATCATAGCCATCTGAAAATCTAATCATTTCATCTGTCAACATTCAGGAAGCTCTCACCAAAGTTTGGTCAGGCCCGACTTCATAGATCTGCAGATATTTAGCGGACAAGAAAATGTTGACGGACGGACGCTAGGACGGACGGACGCTAGGACGGACGGACGTACGTACATGGCAACGACAAGACCCCACAGCCCTATGGGCTGAGGGGTAAAAAAGCCAGATTATGAAGAAATAAGCCTGGTGACCGGCATAACTAATAGGAAAGAAATGTTGGATCAGGTCAGAAAGGTAATGTGCACATCTTCAACTGGTGACCATAATATGTGGCGAATTTCCAAATAATCCAGCAAAAACTCAAGGCAATGAGAAATTCACATTCACAAGAGCAGGCAGCAAATAGAAGTGGTTTTTTGATGATAACCCTGCTAGTCTCCCATCTTTATGTATTCACAGATACAAGGAAATCACAATGTTTAATAATTTCCCGATTTTGGGATAAAAAAGAACTTGACCTTTGACCTAAATTTTGGTGCATGGCACATCGGTTCCCCGCAATATATCTACAGATACAATAAATCACGATGTTTATCAATTTTCTGATTTTTGGGTCACAGTGACCTTTTCATTTGACCTAAATATTGGTAAGTGCTGTATCGTCTACTGACACGAAAATACTTGAGTTTTAATGATATCCTGATTTTAGGGTCAGTGACCTTGACCTAAATCTTGGTACAGTAATTATCGTCTCTCCTAATGTATCTACACACACAAAATGAGAGATCCTGAAGAATCTTGGCGCCCACCATTGTCCGATAATTGTAAGCTAATGACTAGAGGATCGTTTTGTCCATTGTTACTAAGAACAAACGATTGATTTGTAATTTTGTTTACAGAATTTCGAATCTGAGCGAAAAAGATTGAAAAAGGGACACTGGAAAACACCAAGATATCATCTGAGTTGCAGGAATTTCAAGATTTATAGAAACTGTACTGTGTCGGTTGTTATAATACAAGAGAAATTATAATACAAGAGAAATGAGCAAAGTTAGTCTGAAAGTGAATGTACATGTACGGAGGATCCTTTGCCTTCGTTTTGTAGTATTTTTTTATTTATTTATTTTTTGGCCCGTGTCATCATTGGGTACTGGAAGCGAAGACCAATCTCTTTGACACTTTGGCATGAGCTATGAAACATACTTACGATTATATAATTAGGAACGAATGCTAATTCTGTTCTGTTTACTGGGCTAGTTTGAGATATCCCTTTTTAAGATACCATGCTCGAAAATAGTAAGATGGTACAATACTTAATACTGAAGGAATCTGGGCCGCGCATAATGTTGAAACTTCGAAAGTGCCTGAATCATGATTATCTCCCTTGGATCGAAACATGCAGTAGTCTACAGTTGTCGAGTTGTGACATTGAGTCACAAGAGTGACATCCCTTCATGTAGCCGACCCGCCGGCAGACGAAAGGGTGAGGCAGTTCACTTGCTACTGCATGGACTGAAGAAAACTGATTTAAAATTTGAAGAAATACATTTTACTTCCGAATTATTTGAACTCCTTGATATGGAAGGTGAAGGTATGGATATTCTCTATGGTCAATATATAGAATATGCCCCACCATTTGACCCACCGACTCTTGTGATGCAATGTCACAACTCGAGAATACCGTATCAATTTGAAGCATAACTTGGATTTTCGAATCGGACCAAAAAAGGTATATTGCGCAACTAGACCCTAAGGGGACCAAATTTGAGAAAGATCCATGCAGTATTTCCTGAGAAATCACGATAACAAAGTTGCATGGGAAAATCCAAGATGGCCGCCTGTTGGCCATATTGGATTTTCGAATCGGACCAGAAAAGGTATCTTGCACAACTAGACGTCAAGAAGAACCTGTGTACCAAATTTAACAAAGATCCATGCAGTAGTTCCTGAGACATCGCAACAACAAAGTGTCATGGGGAAATTCAACATGGCCGCCTGATGGACATATTGGCTTTTGAAATCGGACCAGAAAAGGTATCTTGCACAACTGGACCACAAGGGGAACCTGTGTATCAAATTTGAGAAAGATCCAGGCAGTACTTCCTGAGAAATCACGATAACAAAATTTCATGGGGAAGTCTAAGATGGCCGCCTGGTAACCATATTGGATTTTCGATTCGGACCGAAAAAGGCATCTTCCATATCGAGACCGGAAGGGGAACCTGTGTACCAAATTTGAGAAAGATCCATGCAGCAGTTTCTGAGAAATCGCGATAACAAGATTTCATGGGGAAATCCAAGATGGCTGCCTTGTGGCCATACTGGATTTTCGAATCGGACCAGAAAAGGTATCTTGCACAACTACACTCCAAGGGGAACCGGTGTACCAAATTTGAGAAAGATCCATGCAGTAGTTCCTGAGAAATCGCGATAACAAGGTTTCATGGGGAAATCCAAGATGGCTGCCTTGTGGCCATATTGGATTTTCGGTTCGGACCGAAAAAAGGTATCTTGCACAACTAGACCCTAAGGGGAACCTGTGTACCAAATTTGAGAAAGATCCATGCAGTACTTCCTGAGAAATGACGATAATGTTTCGTGGAGAAATCCAAGATGGCTGCCTGGTGGCCATATTGGATTTTCAAATCGAACCAGAAAAGGTATCTTGCACAACTAGACCCTAAGGGGAACCTGTGTACCAAATTTGAGAAAGATCCATGCAGTAGTTCCTGAGAAATCGCGATAACAAGGTTTAATGGGGAAATCCAAGATGGCTGCCTGGTGGCCATATTGGATTTTCGAATCGGACCAGAAAAGGTATCTAATCTTGCGCAACTAGACCCCAAGGTGAACCTGTGTACCAAATTTGAGAAAGATCCATGCAGTAGTTCCTGAGAAATCGCGATAACAAGGTTTCATGGGGAAATCCAAGATGGCTGCCTGGTGGCCATATTGGATTTTGGAATCGGACCAAAAAAGGTATCTTGCACAACTAGACCCCAAGGGGAACTCGTGTACCAAATTTGAGAAAGATCCATGCAATAGTTCCTGAGAAATCGCGATAACAAGAATTGTTTACACACTGACTGACGACGGACGGACGACGGACCACGGACGAAAAGTGATTTGAACGATGGTGGGCTAAAAACTGCCATTTTCAATGATTTTCCGATTTTGGGGTCACAATGACCTTGATCTTTGGTACATGACATATCGTCTCCTCCTAACGTACTTATGGACACAAAAAATTGTGATTTTTAACAATTTCCTGATTCCGAAGTCACAGTGACCTTTATCTTTGCCCTTGACCTAAATTTTGGTAAAGGACACCTCATCTCCCCTTAATGTATCTATGGACTCAAACAAATGCGACCGAATTTTGGGTCACAGTGACCTTGACCGTTGACCTAAATTTTGGTACATGACACATTGTGTCCTCTACAGACGCAAAAAAATCTTGATTTTAAAAATTTACTTTTGTTCCGCCTAATGAATCCGCTCACAAAAAAATTAGCAATTTCCAATAATTTTCTGATTTCTAAGCCCAGTGGCATTTGACCTCTGACCTCAACCTACATTTGGTATGCGAAAATGTAGATAAGGAACTGTCAAAAATCAATGACTTCCTCCTTTTTAGACCACAGTGACAACTGACGTAGACCTAAAATTTGGTATGCGACACATCGTCTCCAACTAGCATATCCACTCTTTGTAACAGTGGATAGAAAACTGTCAGAAATATAGACCGGACACAAATTATTCAACGATTTCCTAATTTTTAGGCCAGTGACCTTTGACCTCAACCTCAATTTTGGTACGTGACCCCAAGGGTATTAACTCACCAAAAATTGGAATTGTAGATAGAAACTCTCCCAGATATAGACCAGACATGAGGAGACTGACAGGTGTATAATTACCCAAGGGAGCTACCCATCATACTTTTCAAGAAAACCAGCCCATTTATCATTCAAACCAAGAAAATTGCATTTGCCCATTTATCATTCAAACCAAGAAAATTGCATTTGTTCGTAACATTATTACACCCAAAGGGGCATAACTCTGTAAAATATGGGCCGAGATGAATAATTTTTTGTAAGCTTCTAGAATACAAGTAGATAAAGTTTCCAAAATGTGGTAGCTGTACCGAACATAGTTCTTCAAATAACTGGTTAAATTCAAGCAAATTCAAGATCATTATCCCAGAAAAGAGCATAACTCCATAAAATAAGAGCCGAGAAAACAAATATTTTGTATGCTTCTAGAATACAACTAGATAGATAAGTTTCCAAAATTTGGTAGCTGTACCTAACACGGATCTGCAGATATAACTTGTACATTCAACTATATATCGCAAAATCACAGATTATTACATCCGAAAGGTGCACAACATTAGATAATATTAGAAGAAAAAAGTTCCCTCATAATTTGGTAGCTGTACCAAACACAGTTAATTAAATATAACTGGGTACATTCAAGCATATATCACAAAATCCGTGATTATTGCTCCTGAAAAGGGGCATAACTTCTGTTGGCTTCTGCAATACAACTATAAAGTTTCTAAAATGTACATAGTAGCTGTATCAAACACCGTTCTGCAGATATAGTTGGTTACCAGGGGTTTTTCTTGACAGTTTTTCATCGGGGTAACCCCGATGAAAAACAAATAAGAATTGAGTTTTGACGGTTTTTTGGAAATTGAGTTTTCCATGAAAAAATTTAGTATTTTATTTTTCGGACATTCGCGCGCCTACGGCGCGCGAATGTCCGAAAAATAAAATACTAAATTTTTTTTGAGTTTCCTTCAATAAAATTGAGTTTCTGTAACGAAATGCAAAGATAATACAGCTCGCGAGAAGAAAGAAAAGACTCCACTCACGTGGTGGAAGACCGATGTGTGCGTTGTTGTTGTTATACGCACAGCCTACGTTTTGTTCCACTTTGCATGCGGGGCGTATGACGTTTCATTGGAAAGGGAATTCCTTGTAGTTTCTGATTGAATGCGTGATTACGACCGATGGCCAATCAAACAGACGATAACATCGAAAAACTGCAAGGGGTGTTTTCCCGTTTCTCTAGTAACGGTAACAGCCGATCCTGTATCGGTTACCTTGATTGGACAAGCGGGGTAACGTGACCTACATCGAAGCGCTCAACTGGGTCAAGCTGATCTGAGGAAAACGCCATTTTTATCTCATCGCAACGAAATTACGTGGCGCAGAAGCTCGAAAGAAATTTGAAAATAAAGTTTGTTTAGCGGATTTAATCGAAACCCGCAATTTGGAAATATAAACTGAGCTTCTGTACTTCAACTATACCAAAGAATCATATATTTTGAAGGGGTTTTCTGTGAGTATTTTATATTTTCTGGGCGGCTTCTCGACAACGTTTTATGGAAATCTCCGTTGGTGTTTTTTTTATTTTTCATTTTTATTTCTTCCTCCCGACTTCGTTATTCTGAGACAGAATATCAAGTTTACATTCAAGAAATCAAATCAGGCTTAGCTAACAATATATGTATGGTTTTTATCGAGTTTCATGCTTGGTAAATTTGAAAAAATGCGATTTCAGAATGGTACATCGCTGTGCTCGCATTGGCAGAAGCAAAGGCTCGTCGCATTTTTCGTATAGAAAGACGAGAGCCGTTTGAACGACTCGCCGCAGCTTAACAGTTAAAATGCTGAAAAACTGAACTTAGAAAAATAAAGAACTGAATAAAGATCTATGCATGGAGACATTCATACAGTCGACTCCTCGTCGATGATCAATAATAAACTCCAGTAAATGGGGAGAGTCAGACGCAGGCATTTGCACGTAGCTGAAAGTGAAAGTAGGCGGGATGATGTAGAGCTGCCAGATGTCAAGAAATGTAAAGTGTCTCCATGAATAGATTTTGTAATAGATTATGTAATCGAAAATGCGAGACAAGAACTTTGATTTTCACAACACGTCGGTTCGGTATTGCTGCGCAACAACAACAACACAATGTTGTAGAGGGGGTGAAAAAACGTGATGGAGGGCGCATTTTATTTTCATTTTTCTGAAAGCCAACCAAAATGTTGGCCATACAACTGACATTTGAGATGCATACTGCAAACCTGTGTATGCATCAGCTGTTTTCAAGCACAGAAGAATTTTTCATCATTTAGATTTACACTGGAAGAAATATACCTCTGAAACGCCCGTACACACTCTTTTTTTTGGGGGGTATTGCATGTATTTTTTTTGCATGCTATTCCTATTTCTAAGATGAAAAGGCACTAAAAATTGAGTTTTCGCACTTCATTCGATGAAAATTGGGAAAAATTGAGTTTTCATACTTCATTCGATGAAAATCGGGGAAAATTGAGTTTTAGGCATTATTTAGCGCGCCAAAGGCGCGCGAAAAAATTTGAGTTTCATTAAATTCAGAAATTGAGTAGATGAAAAACTTTTGTCAAGAATAACCCCTGGGTTACATTCCAGCATATATCACAAAAAAGTTGATGAAGGCATTGGAAACAAGGCAACAGAAAAGATTGAAGAAAAGGAAAATTTGCATACAAGGGAAATTGTAGATAAAAATTCATTTCTCAGTTTCGGACACATACAAGGGAAATTGTAGATAAAAATTCATTTCCCAGTTTTGGACACACCTAGACAGGGTCAACATGCACCACAAATTTGAAGTTGATTGGCAAAGGCATTCAAAAGTTATCCGACAGAAAAGAAAAGTGGGAAAGAGAAGAAACATGCCTAAAATATCAGACAAGTGCAAATGTATACTTACTCGAATTCACCATTGATACCACTATCTCTGTCTGTGGCGGTGAAGGAGGCAAGGTACGTATTGACAGAGATGTTTTCATACACACTTATGCTTTTCGATGGGATCGCAAATTCAGGAGCATTGTCATTATAGTCCTCAACAGTCACTTCAATATAGGCCAACACCTTGTGGCTTGGAGCAGGGACATCATCAACACCAACAGTTACATTGAAAAACCTCAAACTTGGATCTTCATAATCGATTTTCTGCAAAAGAAAAGCATTCAATATGAAGTAAATCCTAGATTGTGTGATTTACGGAAAGCCTACTGAAAAACAAAATTGTTTAATTTACTGGCCAAATTTTCACATTTTTAAGCAAAAACTGACTTCAAGTACTTGCGTAACTGTGTACATTACTTAAGGTTACTGTTGCCGGTCCCAGTTACTTTTGCGCACACATCACAAATTTGCTTAATTAAGCTACAATGATCTTTTCCATTTTTTTTATTCAAATACTAAATTTTATTATTAAAAAAAATCATGTTTGTCTGATGAAAATATGACCATATATATGGTCTGATGACCATAATATCCGAAACGATGTCAACAACTACAGAACAGAAATTCATCCAAACTAGGCCCATGGGCATATATAGAAAGGCGGTTCAGCAGATAAACGCTGTTGCTTGATTGAGGGTTGGAACAGATACCATCCATCGCAAGTGAACTAATAATCTAGAATAATCTAGATTTCATTGCACTGTACTTTTAACTGATTGTTATACTCGAGTATCATTTTCAGAGACTATCGATTGACTGGCTGCAATAGTGGAGATAGTAAAACTCAAAAGAATAGATGCTTCCTGAGTAGCAGATTTCTTTCCCAGAGTTTCAATTCAAAATAGTATCTATTTGTTTGAAAAAGCCCCGAAAAACACACAAAAGACTGGCCATAATACCAATATGATCCGTATGCAGTGGTGCTATTGTTATACATACACCCGGTACTGGCACTGAATGAATGTATTAGAACACACGAGTGCATGAAACAACAAGTGGCAAGACATCCATCTCAGAATATTTCAGTTCTCAGACATGTCAGATAGTATTATTTCTAAGTTTAAGTTCAATTGATTCATTAATTTCACTACATACATGTACATATATTCCTAACACCAGTCCATATGATGACCTAGTTTCCAGAAACTAGACCCTGCATAGATACATGTACAGCCCCTACAGCTATGATAGGGCAGCTCTTTACACATGTACATGTTACCTCCTGAACTATATTTCTCTGAGCTGAGGTCAATCTTTGGAAGAGTGACCATAGCAGGCTTCCATACTTCAGTGCGTATTAATCTGATATCTTAAAGGAAAACAATTAACAGAGTATTATTTAATACAGGTAAGGGATCAAGTACATGCTAAGTGACTATATATAGGCCTACAAAGCCTGTCAATCACTGAAGGATAACTATTCTGGTCTTAGAAAGAATAAACAATGTGGAACTATTTTTATACGTGTACTGCGGACAACCCTAAAATCAGAAATTTTCTAGATCCCATAATAAAGGTGAGACAACTCACCTTTCTAAAAAATAAATTCCCTGAATAAAGACCTTTCAGAAAATGTATAGTTTGTATGCATGGAAAATTCATTGTAGCTTAATCAAGCAAAATTGTGATGCGTGCGCAAAAGTAACTGGGATCGGCAACAGTAACCCTAATCCAAAATGAGCAATAGAACTACTCCCGGTTTCCTGCACCAATCCCATCATGCAACAACTTCCTCATTCTACAAACTTCATGCAAGATAATCCTAAAGCGGGGAGACTGGGTGGGACCATCACTGTTACATGAAGGTATGTTTTTGTTAAAAAACATGAAAATTAATTTAAAAATTTTCCTAGTTATTTCACTGAAAATTGATCTTCACGTACCATTGCGTAGGATGCCAAGCAGGGAAATAATGAGTGGCACATGAGAAAAGGTAGCATAAGCAGTTTGGTCGCTCAAGCCGTTGACATACACAAGAGAGAAGAGACCGCTCATGTGAACCACACAGAATTCTCCAAACAATTCAAAAACAGGATATGGTGAATACCTGGAGTCGGGAATCCAATGGGAGGCTGACTGCACTAGCTGATCGATACTGACGAGATCGAGATATGTTGACCCCACCATCATAATGACAAGCGAGAAATGAACTGTACTCGCCAATTAAAATCAGGATAAAACCAATGTTTAATCTGATCACTATCTTGTCGCCCTGGCATGCCTGGTAAGTTCAGCTTTCACCAAGGGGCTCAGTCATATAAAGAGTACAAATCATCTCAGAGCGGCATGATATAACAGAGAAAGTATGATGTGAATATATGATGACCAGAAGCAGGCCTTCATTCATGTCATTATATCAGACTCTGATCTAGTTGTACACAGAGGCCATGATGCCGCCAGCAGCGAGCGCCCTGATCTCATGTGGACACCTTAACTAACACAGTCTGCCTCCATTACACGCCATGGTAAGCCAGTCTAATCGTTTTATACAGCCAGGAGGAGATCATATTATTTAAGATCTTCTGCTCGGCTGGCATCAGGAGGTGAAAGGGATTAACAGCAGAAATCAGGATGGGGAGGACACGCTTGTTCATTTATACGATTCAAATGGACAGCAAGAGCTTGAATCGGACACACCAGCATGACCAGGGCATCAGATTTGATACCTGATGAAAAATGTTGAACAATGCTGGAATCGATAACTCCCCAGATACACATTCATATAGAGCCTGATCCTTGGTGCAAAAATCTGTCAAATTAGCTAAACCACATTAGCCCAATGTGGGATATGCCTAAGCACTTTAATATCCAGTGCTTGAATCTTAGAGACCCGTGCTGTAGATGCCAGATTAATTAAAAAAACATTTTAAGACAGAATCTTCAGATCCACCCAAGCAATCAGTTCAAACTGCGAAGTACAAGAGCGGGTCCCACTTCGGAAGTTTGGGTGCATTGAACTGCCAGTCCATCTTATAGAATTCATCAGTGGCATTAGGTTCGGATCTCAAGCCGGATTGATACATGTACCAAATAAAAGTTCTGTAACTCTAGAAATCGTTGCCCGATAACCATCAACAGTGACCAGACCCTGAACTGCTCTTCTACAATAGCCTACCGTACCTTTATGTGTATACTATTTTTAAATTTGGTGTTGATGCTGTTATTTGCATTAGGTCTTTTAGTTTATGAATTTGGAAATTTATTAATCGATGACGCATGAATATTAAATGACAGTCTAGACGCTTGTACTCGTAAAGTTGTTCTCGGAGCACATGCAGATGTGAAGGTTGTAAACTCAAGAATGCTGATGGCAAATGGATGTTCAATATGTCCAAGGCTGGCAGAGGCATTTGTTGCAGAAACTATGGGCGCACTGGCCACCATGGGATTACATGTACCAGATAAATTATGAATAGATGTGCACAAATTTTCTGCAACACTGGGATAGGCTTCTAATCAATCACCAGTTGCATATGTAATATGAATTTGAAGACTACATGTAGCTTTAATCCTTCAAAAATATAGCAAATATTAGAATTTGACCAGATAAAATAGGTCGAGGTTGGTCATTTTCAATAGGCTTCTGATCCTTCACCAGATGCATACATGGTATGAATTTACAATGCCTGGCCACAATCCTTCTTGAGATATCGTGTCCACAAGAAAATTATGAAGAGTGAGTACTTACACCATCCACATAGACCTTCAGAACTCCTTCATTAGTCAAATTCATGCTCTCCACCTTGAAGTATTCCTTGTCACGGTCGGTCTCCAAGCTATAGATAAGCTGAGCGTTGATGCCGATGTCGTTATCAGAAGCTGTGACGGAAATGATGGAGTGGCCAGCAGGATAACTCTCCGACATGGACACTCTGTAGATGGACTGGCTGAACTCAGGCCTTTGGTCGTTGATATCAGACAGGGTGATAGTGACCTCCTGTTCAGTAGACATGGCTGGGTTACCTTTGTCTTTGGCTTCTATGGTCAGCTTGTATGTATCTTGAACCTCTCTGTCCAGCACCGAGTCATCCAGGATGGCCACAGTTATCTCACCAGAGTCCGGGTCAATGGCAAAAATAGGCTGTGAACCCGACTCTGGACCTTGTATAATACTGTACCCAACCTGGGCATTTACACCGTCATCATAGTCATCGGTCCGGACAGCAAACACTGAGCGAGATGGGGAATCTACAAGTGACACAATAACAGACAAAGTTGAAAAGTGTGAGAGTATCAATAATACAAAAACTTTGACCAACTCACTCCCCAAAATAAGTCACTTTCAACAGATTTATGCTGTGTGACCACATCCATGTGCAATGCATTCATTCTTCAGATACTTAAATGGAGACAAACATATACTTTGACCTGGCGACAGAGAAAAACATGAACCATGAACACTGAGAACCCCTTAGCCTTGGAGATACAAGTATTTAAATAGGGCCCTGGTTGCTGAACAAGCAGTTGAAACCACCATGCTATACGCCAATCAAACTTTTGCTTTATGACCACATGCATATGTTATGCAAGTCATTCTTCAGATACATGTAATGAAATGGCGACGAACTGACCATTTGACATGAACAAAATGAGTCCATCAGACTAATTTTCAATAGATTTCTGTTTCAGGACTCCATGCTTACTCGTATGATGTAAGTTTGGTGTGTCTAGGTATTCACATTCATGAGATGTGATGATATGAAGAAAACAGAGATGGACGAATGGACATACACTGTTTACACTTGATGACAATACCTCCTAGGAAAATTTTGGTTGTAGTCTATCATCATTAGTATTTAGTGTATGTTCAGTAAGAATAGGCCTTATCATACATTGCATATGATGTTGACAAGCAGCTGGTGACTCATGTCAATCTCGCGCACATTTTCAGTAGGCTTCTGCTCTGAGACCACAAGCATTTGTTCGGTATGTTTGGTGCTTCTGATGCATATAGGCATTCTTGAGATAAGGTGGCAAGGACAATATGTTGAGGGACATGCAGACTTGCGGACATCTAGTAATACACATGCTGTGATGATGACAATACCCCGAGCCCAAATTTGTCTGAGGTATAATCAGTCAATCTCATTGATAAAAAGAAAAGCTTCTGTTTCATGTATTTGTGATGTAAGCTTGGGGCACCTTGGCATACTCATTCTTGAGATATGGCGGCAACAAGAACGCAGACATGAAAGGATGGATGTACATACATGATGACATTATACCAAAGACAATTTCGGCTGTTGCTCGTGACGAGATGTGTAGTGCATGGTACGTAAGCATAAGCACTAGTATCATTCTGAAAATATGAACAAGTGACCATATGTAGATTTATTATGCCTCAAGAGTAATTTGTTTGATAACCGATTGGTCAGTTGCCATCCCATAAATAGTTCGTATTTAGGTCAGTCACACACCACATACGAATAATCAGGTGTTAACATTACGGCAGATTCCATGGTAAAGTGGTCACCCAGTGGGTAACATTTTCACTGGATATTAAAAAAAAAAATCCGCTATCAGTCGAAGATAGAGACTCCTAACTATAAATAAGTGTTATTGTTTATCAAATATATCAAAAATCAAACATTTATAAACAATGTTTCTATTTGTTACCAAATCAAACCTGTTTCAATTCTATGCCTATTAATCTCCGTCAGGAAGATGATACAACGTAGAAAACGGAAGTTAAAACTAAAAGTTAGCTCCCCCAGCGGAGAGTTGTCCGCCCCTAGGAGAGCTCTCCCATCCCATTCCAGCAGGATTACTATATAGACTCTGCAGCAGCCATACTCGCCCTCTATTCTCATTATAATTACCGAGACCTATAGTGTTTAAGGCCGGCATGAGGGGACGGAGGGAGGGCCAATCAAATTGAAACAGGTTTGATTTGGTAACAAATAGAAACATTGTTTATAAATGTTTGATATTTGTAGCCCAAATCTTAAACCTGTTTCAATTCTATGCCACAGTACCAACATATGGAGGCGGGAATCTCGGCCTTGTGGTAACTCCCATAGCAGACTAGTAATCGCTGGAACGACACAGACATGGGTATAAATTTGAGACATTATTACACATCAAGTTAACCCTGGAAACAGACACAAAGGGTAATTGAAGGAATTGATACAGTTTTACTTATCTGAGTGTCTCCATCCATGTAACTGTGCTCGTGATGTGGTACACATTTCCACCAAGTTGCAGGAATCCCGGGGCACCGTAGGCAACAACAAGGTCCTCTTGGTAGACTGTGTATGACTAGGGGGGTCCGGAGCCGCAGCCGTTGCATACAAGGAGATCCTTGGCCCAACCATAAGTAAGGGGAGGACATGCGCTGCCAATACTTGGAAGGTACCAAGTCCACACCACTCTCAGTCCGCAAGCTTCTTGAGGTCAACTCACCATACTTGGAGTGATGAACGATGCGTTGGAATTGACCGTGCTTGCTCCCTGGGTCCTGCTACACATTCGTCAACTCTCTGTACTTGCATCACTAATGTTGACTCTAGGCCTGGAGCAGGTGTCTTTTGAGTTGAAAGCACAGAGGACCCAGCTGAGATCATCTAGAAGGAAGTCAGTTTCTGAAGAACAGAAGCAAATTTCAGTTAGGAGTAAACCTTATCCTGGTGTTAGGCCTTCATTGGTGATTATAGAATCCACGGCCGGTCAACTGACTTATTTCTACCTTCTGAGATGCCTCTTATCATATAATATATGTAATAATAATAATATGACTGAGATGAGATGAGATGAGATGATACAGCAAGATGGCTGTCTTGCTGTGATGGTGACAATTTTGCCGCCCCCCCCTCTTTCTGAAATTACTCACAACGTGCTGGGTAGCCACAGTGGCCCAAGCGTGGTCACACTATTGATTGCACTGTCATATCCCTCAGACAGATATTAGTGAACGTGGAGTTAATTGTTCAGGCACAAGACAGGACAATGTCATGAAGGGGTCAGTTCTTCCATACATGGCATGACGCAGCGATGGCACGAATCACAATAGAAGAAGCAGAAGATAGTAGTGGGGCGTCAATGGTATATCTACCTTCTGCCAATTGATAAGACTATTTTATGGTCTTCTTCAACTACGCGGCTTGTCAAGCCTTGCTGATAGGCGAAGGAACAGAATAACCGTAGCCGAGAGCCGCGAAACGGATCGGCAAGAGTAAGATAGTGGCGGATGGCTCGAACAGGACACAGCAGAAGATCGTCCTCGAGTCCATGTACAAAGTCTGACAACGCAGGAATGGTGTACGACGTTGAGCGCACGGACCTGAACAAACAGACTCATTTTGGCGATAAATTCAGGAATGGGCCGAAAAGAAATGCAGGACCGATCGCTGTCCAGGACATAGAAGATCTTTCAAGAGCATGAAGTATAGACAGTCTGGAAGCCAAAGCAAACGCCGCCACGACGGCCGTCTTATAAGACAGTTTTATAGACGCGGACTCTAAGGGTTCAAAAGGTGGTATAATCAGAGCACACAGAACCACACCGATATCCCATTTCGGTAACAGTTGGCGAGTACAACGCGACTGTAATGCGAAGGCGTGAATAAGAGCAGAGATATTATCATTAAGGCTAATGTCGGAACCCAAGGTAAGACGTAACACCCTATTCAATTCATGCCAGAGCAGATCGACAGCCTTCCATGGTGCTAATATGAAACTCCCTATCCTGGTGAAGGTGAAGGATGAAGTCAATTACGAGGGAAATAGAGTCGGGAACGATCACGTCCTCGGCACCAGGACAAATATAGGAACGTAGTGAGTAAGATCCTACATATAA